>CAUYRT010040862.1:0-54751 GCA_963574885.1 Lepilemur ruficaudatus | reverse complement strand
GATCCAGCAATAGCATTATTAGGCATCTACCCAAAAGAGCCCAAGACATTCTATGATAAAGACATCTGCACCTGAATGTTTATGGCAGCACAATTCACTATTGCTAGGTCATGGAAACAACCCAAGTGCCCGTCAATTCATGAGTGGATTGTTAAAATCTGGTATATGCTCACAATGGAATATTACTCAATTTTAAGAAATGACAGCGAGTTAGCCCCTCTTGTATTATCCTGGATTAAGCTTGAGCCCATTATTCGAAGTGAGGTGACACAAGACCCGAAGAATGGGCCCCACTTGTACTCGCCATCAAATTGGTATTGACTGATTAACACTATGGTGCGCAAAGGGTGGGAGCGAACACTAGAGAATTGGGAGGTGGGGGGTAAACCCATGTCTGAGCGATGTGGGGGGGCACTGTGGAGGAGTGGGATATGCTTGAAAAGTAGTTGGGGAGTGGAATTTGGGGTCTCAATAGGGGAAAGGAATTCCTCAAAAACTGATTCATGTGATTAACTGTACACCTTGGTAAATTCACTGAAAATCATTTAATTGTACACTTAAAATAGAGTGTTGGTTGTACGTAGATACAGTTGGAGCACTATGTATGTACTCTCTGGACTACTTTGACAGAGTAGGTTTTTGAATGTAACAAGATGTCAACTTGAGTGGTAATATATTTTGGGAAATCAGCTCACTATAAATTGTGACTGTAAACATTATACTGTAAATGCTTTGTAGTTTTCCCCCAATAAAAAAGAAAAAATAAATAAATAAATAAAAAAATAAAAATGCACTCCCTTTACAAATATCGACTTATATACATATATGTTAATTAAGGTAAAACAAATACTGAGGCTAGTGTTCAACGAGGAAAACATCTCAAAAGTGTGCTTTGTTTGATATTTGAGACGATGTAAGCCATAATGCCACCTGTTTTGCTGTGGTGAAGATAGGTTAGGTGGGCTGGACCCTGATGAAGTTTTCTTACACATGGAATAAGGCAGTCTCAAAATTATAAACCATGAAATATCCGTCACCCAAAATCGATTCATTTGCGCTCTATGCTTTAGAACCTAACGTTTTAAAAAAATGTTTGCTCTCTGAAGTTATTGGCAAATGAAACAGTTATTACTTGTCCTAAAAAGAGTATACTAATATTTAACTATTTCAAGTTCTCTAAAAAACACAAAACAAAAAAACCCCCGTAATGTCTAGAATTCATTGAAGTGAATGAAAATTATTCAACTTCAAAGTAAACAAAAGAAGATAAAAAGAATATCAATAAGCTGAATAATACATTTGTTCTGACAGATAGACCCATAGATACATGGATATTCTTAACAAGTAGCTGAAACTATAAGGAAAAGCATTAAGGGGTGTAATACATGTTTACAGAAACAATGAAACTTTTGGCTCAGGCATCTATGAAATAGGCTGCAGGAAATGCGTGTATCCGCTGTCTTTTGGCGTTCTTTGTTTCTAATGAGAAGTAATCTGTTAATTGCATGTTCCTCTGTACATGTTGAGTTGTTTTTCTCTTACTGTTTTGAAGATTTTTCTCTTCATCTTTCAGAAATATGACTTTGATGTATATAGGTTTAGATACCATTGTGTTCATCCTCCATGGGGTGGGTTGAATTTCTTGGAACTGGAAATTAATATTTATATCAAATGTGGGAAATTTTTGACCCTTATTTTTTCAAATATTTTTTCAGCATCTTCTCTTTTCTCTCTGACAGTCACATTACACACATGTTGATATGCTTGATATCTTCTCACAGGTTTCTGAATTTGTTTATTTATTCCTAAACCATTTTTTCTCCTTATTCTTAAGATTGAATTATTTTCATTGTTCAATTTTCAAGGTTTTTTAAAATTTGTTTTCTCTGTCATTTCAAATACGCTCTTGAGACTGTCTAGTCAATTTTGCATTTCATTTATAGTACTTTTTAACTCTGGAAATAATACAGGCAGTCCCTGGGTTGTGGATGATCCAATTTACAGCATTCTATCCTTATGAATGGGCTCCCAAGCCTCCCCATATGGATAACTTACAATTAAATAATTAAATTAATAATTCAAGAACTAGTTTATTCCACGAATGTAAACAAATTCACACTGAGTAAGCGGATCGTTGCGGCAGCATCTTTACACCAGCAGCTAGTGTAAAGAATCAGAAGATCCAGAGCAAAGGAAATTTAGATAAGAGAATTAGCTGCAGAAGATTTCTTTTTAAGTGGAAGAGATTAGTCACCTTTTCAAAATATAAATCTGACATCACTTTCTAAATACAGGAAGTAGTTTTGAATTAACTGAACATAATGATCAGTCATGAATATTCTGGCTGACAAAGAAAGGTAAGTTACTACTTTGTAATATTATTTTATCTGTCTATGCAAAGGAGTTTGCAGGTTTTTACTCTGAATCATTTTCACAAATTTGATCATTCATTTCAGCCATTGACTACACTGTTATAAAGTTCTGTAGAGACAAAGATGTAAAGACACCTTCCCACTCCTGTGTTTTTTTTCCTTATGTTGTTTTCAGCATTGTTGAATTTCATTAAGTCTGTTAGAAAATCTATATATTTCATACACGTTGTAAAGAATCTGATTCTGGAAGGTAAGAGAGGTTGTGTTCAAGCACTGTACTTGTGTTGCTGTGTTTAAAGCTGGGTTTCTTCTTTCTCCCATTCTGTGATCTCTTTCCAAGCACCTTAGTGCTACAGATTTCTGGCAGAACCTCCCTGGAATGTGCTGATTGGGTTATTTGACATTGCCCTAAGCTTTACAAGGCCTCCAGTGGCTGGTTGTGAGAGGCAGTGGGAAAGAGGGAAAAAAACGCATTTTGCCAGCTAGTCCTGAGGAGAGAAACAACACAGACACCTTGAGACTCATACTCAATTAACCTTCCCTGCCTCCCAGCATTTTCATGACAAAACCACTAACTTCCACAAAAGTTATGATCAATTCAACAAATATTTACACAGCTCCTAGTCCGAGGGACACTCTGTCAAGGCTATAAAGGGAAGGGTCAAGGAAAGGAAGAAATGATGAAGAGAAGAAACAAGAATCTAAAAATCTGAGTTTTTGAGTTAAAAAAAATGAGTTCAAAAAATTTCAACTCTTTCCTGCATTGACCTGTGGCTTTTGTAGTTATTCACTTTCATTTAGATAAGGCTAGAAAGATTTATATAAAACTAAACTTGGTGGAATAAAATAATTTCAAATAAATCCATAACAATAAAAAATCAAAATTAATTAAATTTTATAGAGTGAATACAAGTAATATTTTAAATTGATTGCCTACTACCTTGTGACTGAGAATAAGAATTTAATTAAGCCAGTATTGGGAAAAAAATTAGGGTTTGGAAAGATGGGTAAAACTTCCAGAGAAGAGATGAGTCATGTAGGTTGCACTAGACAGAGATCAAAAGTCCAGATTATCTTGCAGAATTGAATGTATTTATTTTTTTAACAACTTTACATGACTTTTAGTTAATAAAATCATATAACTTAAAATATCTCACTTTGATAAGCTTTACTAAATAAAATTAAAGCTTTACTAAATAAAATTAGCTGTATAAGCAATCGAAACATAATATGTGGCAAGTATTATCAGGAGTTTTCTGCAAACTATATAAAACAGTCAAACAATGAGCAGTTAAAAAGTACTTTTTGAAGTGAACTCAGTTATACATTTCATAGACATGTTAGCTATAAGAGTGCCTTCAGGGTGTGCCAGAGACAAATTATAGAATTCTTTTATTGAACTGCAGTGTAAGAGGGGCAGTCAAATATTTGATAGCAAATTTTAAGAGACTATAGGACAAGATAAGTTGTTAAAATAAGCACAAATCACACACAGATGGAAAAACCTGGAATAATTTATTCCAGCTGATGTGGGAGGATCGTTAGGAAAGAGTATATGGAAGAGGGAACACCAGGTTGGGCCTTAGAGATAACAGTGGTGGTATCAGAGGCAGAGAATGGGAAAGGACAGAGGATTGGACTGTAAATAAAAGAACTCTGGTAAGGTCGCAGAAAGAAAAAAAGAACTCTAGAGAAAGCTTTCACCTTCTTAGAGAATACATAAATAATTATGACTAGACATTGGTAGAGTACCTACTTTTAAGGGGCAAGTTGGCAGTATGTTTAATTGTGCACACCGTATCACCAAACAATTCCACCTTGAGAATAACAAAAATTCTTATCTATGTGAAAAAAATACATGTATATCAAATGCAAAAATACTAAAACAAAGCCAAAAAAAAAAAAAGCAAGGAGGTGAGAAGTTTGAGAAAGCAAATTCAGTTAAAAGTTAGTTTAACCAGTAGGCAAAAGTGGGGAGATGAGCCTATCAGGTTAAGTTAGTATAACTTGTGGACTGATGAGGAGGAGACAACACGCAAAAAGCACATCCTCATGTGAAAGAAAGAAGAAAAATGGCAACAAAAGAGAAGATTCGGAGTGGAGGAAAAGGATCTTAAATGGTGGTGATGTTTGAGTACGTGTGTTGACGAGGATAAAGAAGAGCAGGGAGAAGGAGAGATTGAAGACGCAAACACATAACCGCGGAGCAAGGACAGAATGACCAGATCCAGAGGGAGCAGGGGGCGCCATGTCGTCTGTTAGAGGCAAGATGACCAACTGTAGCTAAAGGAAAGAAAGAGACTGATGTTAAAAAGTACGTGAATGTCTCTGTTTTGAAAACCACAACTGAGAGAAAAAGGACCAGAGAGAGAAACATAAAAATAATGACAAGACTTTAGGTCAGTGAAGTAGGAAATGGGGTAGAGCATCATCCGGAAATGAATAGGGGATGCCACTTCCTTCCTTTCTTGAAGTCCATGCTTGATTTTCAACTGGTTTTAAACGTAAGAAATACTGTACCATAAAAGGCTAAGATGAGAGTGAGCAAGCAGCAGGATTTGCTTGTGATGCATGTCCTGAAGACGGTGCCTCTGGACCCCACAGCACAAGGAAAGCCTTGGTTTCCCACAAGAGAATGAGCCTTTCTACAATGCTACCTTGCTATACGCCAAGAGCAAAGGACTATTAATTTGTTGATGAAAGTCTTTCCATAGGACTGATGTTAGCAGGGATGTGCATCTCCTATGGGGCAACCAATTTTGTGTTGCCCTGTCTTCATAATAAGGAGTTTCTGGAAAGAATCACTATCCTCATTTTACAATGGAACAGTAAATGGGGCTCGGGATACTAGAAATACTTGCTTATTTTAACAATTAAGCATAAGGAAGCAAGTATTTGAAAATGAATACGCAGGTGTCTAAAATTACTGTCCATTTGCAAGTTACGGATGACCTTCAAGTTTACTTCTGGTTTTTGTTTGAACCCTGAATCAACAGAAAAGCACATTTGCTCTCCAGCCTATGACTCTGATACACGAAGACATCGTAATCGCTCCACATTCCTGAGTAATCATTTTCTGATGGGTTTATTGCCACCTCTGCCTTATCAGGGCATGGCACTGTTACGGACCCTGGTGATAAATTACCCTTTAGAGAGGGATAAGACAGTGCCACTTTAACAAGTGCAATAAAGCACTTTTTATACAGGGAGAGTTCAGTGCATTTCCCATTCATCATACACCCTCAGCGATTTTACACAGATTTTACACTGTTGATTAGCTCATTAGTGGGGTTAATTGGATACATTAACTGGCAGAATTACAGCTTGACTATGAACCAGAGGCTGCAGCATTATAAATGACAGACGAACCACAGACATGCATGGCCAGCCTGAAGGAAGTTCTTCTCTTTGATTAACTTTCATTAGATTTTAATTCTTTCCCCCTCCCCGCTCCTAGAATTGGCGCCACATGAATATTTACTATGGGTTGGGTAAGTGAATAGATGACATTAATACACATTTTCAACCCTTTTCTCTCCTTCTAACATTAACGTTTTCTGAAAAATAATAAGGAAAAGTACAGTTTAAGAAAGTGATGAAAGTAGTCTATCAGAAAACAGGACATGATTGTTGTCTTCTAGATAATTCAGTAAATGATCTTATAAGAGGCATATCGTTATCGAATCTTTGATCATACGTAGTGTAAATTCATCATTCCCTCGTGGGCTGTACATCAGAATTACATGGAAAGCATTTAAAAATGCAGATTCCTGAAGCCTGCTCTAAACCTACTAAATAAAAATTGCTAGAGGTGTGCCCAGGAATCTTCATAATTAAGAAATTCCCCAGGTGATTCTTACATAGTGAGTTTGACACCGTGGCTAAAATAGCATGTCGGTTTGCCTTAAATATCAAGCAATGCAAAGTATTCACTTAATTAAATGAATTTAAAGGATGTGTTGGAGAAAGGCCAAGGTCATTGAAGAAACAAGACGAATCTTTCTTTGTAGAACCATCTCTCGGCTCTAAAGCCTCTGTTGAACTCGCTAGTAGGCTTTTCTTCCATATTTTCTTTTTTTACTTCTGCTAGCCATCATTGACTTTATAAAAAAAAAAAACAAAAAAACTTAGTTTCATTTCTTTCCTAAGAAACTGTATTTGCCTCAGTGGAAACTCTAAGAATAGAGATGTAAAATTTATTTATGTTGTTGATTTGTTCGAGTGTCAGGTAGAATAGCTTCTGGCAACAGAAAGAGCGCTAGACCTGGTTTCCAATGTTAGCTCTGTTTCCAATGTTAGCTCAATGTAACTCGTGAGACGACTTACAAGGTTCCAACTGTTCTGGGTCTCGATTTACTACTCACAAATTAGAGATTAGTCATAGCTCATATACAAGGCTACCTCTAAAGATTAAATGAAATTTGACCTCCTTCAGTGTGCTTTTGTGAGAATGCCACAGGTTGGAAAGGCCCATCTCCAAAGTAGCAGGACAGCAGGAGTCTGGCCAATGAGGCAGAGGAATCATAAAGCAGAAGTTATAGAAAGAGTAGAGCATTTCATATGAACAGCAAGTGCAAATGCGGAAAGAACAAGAGAGCTGGGATAAAGGGAAATCTGTTGATTATTGTAGCTAACTTCATGTTGAACTGCTACCTTTCAGGCAAAGAGGAACAGTGGCCATATAAACGGTCAGCTGTCAAGGCAACCACTCGATGACAAGGCAGGAGATAAAGGACTGGTTTGCAGTGGTGGGAAAACAAGCACAGGTATAAATGAGGAGGAAGAGGAAGAAAAAAAAAATTCTGTAAGTTCTTGGAGATAAGCAAGGCAGGAGTGCCAGAAAAAGAGAGAGAAAAAAGAAATGGCATAATATTGGTAAGAAGGGGAAAGTTAAAATATTATCAGGAAGATCTATGCAAAAGTGTTTGGAAACGATTGCCAACTTTCTGGGTAGTACAGAATCTTTCTTCCTAGATGATCTATTTCTAGAAGGCAGAGACTATATTTAGTAAGATATAAAATAGCCAAACAGCTAGTTATTGTAATTTTCATAATACACACAAAGATCCATTGAGAACAAAGAGTGACCAAACGGGACATGGATTGAGAGAGACATTGAATATACCTTTCCCTCAAAGTTCATAGAATGAACGTAACAGATCTTGCATCTTGGAGCAAAATTTATGAATATACATTAATATAGGATGAGCCATTTTCATATCTTAGTGGAGTCTAACATGACTGAAAAAAGAGGCAATAAATACATATTTTGAAGGGTACTGAAATAGGAAAACAAATATTTTGTTGAGTATATTATAGGTTATTCTTGGCCATGCCAAGAAATGAAAATAACTTGAAGGAAAAGAGACTAGACACAAACTGAACAATGCATTGAAATGCCATCACAAAGTGAAGCAAAATGTACGTTTCAATATGCAAAGCAGAGGAGGGAATATTGCTTTATTATTGTTCTGGAAAGCAACTGAGAACCAATGAAGAGTACTAAAGAGTAGAAAATGTTGAAATGTATTTAGAATTTGGATAAAGTATCTCACTCTTTTATTTCTCTAGCCACATATTCTGAAAAGTCTTACTATTCTCCATTTTCTCCGGTGAACCTCACGCTTTGTCCCTCTTGGGCGTGCCAACACAGCACCAAAGCGAATCACCTAGGGCAGGAAGCAAACTCCACAAATGAGTGGGGACTGTGAATCATCCCGTTGTGTTTTATCTGCCATAGCACCTCGCTGGATACTTTGGGTAACACAAAATCGCAGTCTTGTGTATCTACTACAGAGCTGTGACTTCTTTCAGTTCTTCATCAGTGCACTCATTATCCATCAACTCTGGGGCCCAAACTTCAACGTTAGGCTACTCAACTGGAGCCCTGTCGATGTTAAAAGCTATCGCAAGTCCTCTCTTTCTAAGCCCACGATCTATCCCACACTCATTTCTACCTGTGGGTGCGGAGGTATGTCCAAACACAATAAGCCAATCAGCATCAGGATTAGCACCTGCCTGACTTTATCTTGTCACATCTTGAGACCCCACTTCAACTGGACTCCGCTGAAATCAACTCCAATGTGGAGCCAGACCGATTTAAATATTATAATCTGAGGAAAGTGAGTCAATGACAAACCAGTTAAAATACTGAGCATCTCTTCTTGAAACTCAACACGTTCGTTCATGAATCATTCATTTCATTTGCTCATTTCATTGAGCAAATTTGTGGCAAATTAATATAAAATATTGATAAATAGAAATATAGTAAATGGAATCATCATTGTTTGTTAATATTTATAAAATAAAAACATGGATACATAAATGCATAAGATCGTTACAAAAGTGAAACTGGCTAACTGCAATCTGGAATCTAAATTATCTTGTTTCTCCAGAGCAAACTTGACTTTTGGACAACTTCAATGTCGAGCATAATGCTTAATCCATAGCAGGCACTCTATAAACGTTTGTTACAAGGATAAATGTATCTTGCTATGACAGAAGATATTGACAAACAGAAATTAGAGACGTACATAAAGCAGGACAGGTCCACATAATAAATATACTGCTACAGCTGAATCAAAATCCAAAATACAATGTTGATTTCCAAAAAACACAATATGCTGATAGTGGAATATACGCAGATTCCTTTTGCCTGGTTTAAGTAGTTTAGTTAGTTTGAGTACAGTCCTAGAACAGTTTAGCTAGCATATAATTTAGCTAGTTATAGTATATAGTTTAGTTAGGGTACAGCAGAGAGTATAGTTAATAAGAGTGAAGAGTAGTATGTAAATGAATGTCTGTGCGTGTGTGTGTTCACTCCATGATGCATATCTTTGAACTCAGGACAATAAGCAGATTCCATGTCGCTTACCAACACTGACTTATTGGGGGTGCCTGTCTACAAGATTGCATTGAAAACGTTTATGATCCTGAATTTGGACTCAACAGAAGTTCCAAGCTGAAGTTTTAATATCTGTCATGGTTTGGAGCTAGGGGACAGTGGTAGCATGTGTGTAGTGTAGTCCTATTTCTACACTTCACTGAAACTGCATGTGATCTCTCTTTAGCACATAAGGGAAAAGAAAGTTGTGTCCAGGAAATATCACTTATTAAATAGACAGATGGATTAAATGGATTGGAGATCGATAGATATAAATAGATACACACACATTCATATAAAACAAACATTTCATTTCTTTCATTCATCTGATTTCATGTAATGGAATTAAATGAAAACAAATCACAGTATAAAAATTACTTGACATTGTTATTTTGTAATAAATCCCTACTCTTAAGCTGCTCTGAGTTGTAAATATAGCTTGGATATAAAAGATCTTTAATGTCTAAGGCATTTATGGTATTACGTATGCACTAGACTCAAGTTGGGAATACAAAGTTGAATACAGATCGCCTCTTCTCTCGAGGCTTTATAATTCAGAAGATGTTAGCCACAACTAGTGCCAGCCTACAAAGCGTGGAGAACTTAATACAAACACTATTAGTGAAAGCTGGCATTTGACAATGTAATCTACATATATATGAAGCCAGCATATATATCTACTTGCAGTCCTCTGAGACACAGGAATTAGAACATCCAGCATAAGAGGATAATAATTCATGCAGTCTTGAGACCAAACAGCCATTTATGTATTTTCCACTGCAGTGTTTTCCCCCAGAATTGCAAAACGCCCCTGTCTCTCCCTGCTGGCTCCATGCTGTCCCAGATCACAGCGCTTCTTGAAGGCTGGTAGAGAATGAACAATTTTGTTTCTATTCCCAGGATAACATCTGTAGGAAAACAACTCAGGCAGGTATGTTCAGTTATTCAGGCAAATACTACTTTCTTTTTATCTCCAGATGTCCTTTGAGGCATGAGTATGCAGCACCTGCCAAGATGCTATTGCGTGTTTCTTTCCCTCTTAGGAAGATGTGGTTCTAATGACCCTAATCGTATTGGAAAGAAAAAGGTGGTGATCAGGTGGTTATACTCTCTCATTGGAAGGCACATGTCTGGTTGAGACTTTTTGTTTTCAAAAAAAATGCCACACTTACACAAATCCCCAAAATAAAATGACACATACTCGCCATATCAATGTGGATTTTATCTTCCCCTCAATGACTTCACCTTCTGCAAAACGTCCAATCAATCTTTCCAGCCTCTCCAGTATCTTTCTGTTTTAATTAAGCACCTTTTCGATGTAAATTACAGTATTTTGCTATGCTAATTACATTTACCTTTTATTCTTTTGCCTCATTGTAAAAAATATTTTCTTCATTAGAAATATGAGTGCTAACTGACCTCGTGGCGCAACGGTAGCGCGTCTGACTCCAGAAATATGAGTGCTGAGTATTTTGAGCTTTGTGACGTCCTCTCTTTCACTGCCTATACGTGCTTTGGCCATTCCGTAGCCTGTGAATTACTTAAATTCCATCATGTGCCTTATTTATTTATTTATTTTATTAATTATATTGATTTTCTCCTAGACAGAATATTAGGCACCCTAGAACCATCTGTGGAACACTCCTGTCCACTACTTGTGCCACATTATTATTATTACATTATTGTTATTTCCACTTAAATACTTTGATCAATTTCTTTAATTTCTATCCTTTCCACTAACCTCTTAGACTTTTCCTACACAAATGTCATGCTATTCAGAATAAAGCAGCTTGGCACACAAAGGGCAGAGACATTTTCACTATAATTTTCTAATATTTGCTTTGTGACTTCATACTCTTACTCTTCCTTATGAACTTTAGAATTATTGGCTATAAGAAAAAGTTCCTGTGTAATTCTGGTTGACATCAAACTAAGTGTACATATTTATATGACCAGATGACTATTTTTATAATATTATACCTTTCCTTCATTGTATGTATTTTTATTCAGGCCTCTAGTCTCAAAAATGCATTTCACCTATCATTTCCCTATGTGTATATACGTTTGTGAGTATGTCTGATTCTTAAAATAAAGCTTTTGGTGATAGGATTATGCCAGCACTATAATGTAAGCTGGGAAGTTTTTCATGACATTCTGTTGAAATTTTCTAAACTATGAAGGGTTTATTTGTCTCTAAAATGTATTTTAAAATTCACAAGTGAAACTCTCTGGGCTTTGAAAATCTTTTTTTTTTTTCCCCGAAGTTTTGAAATGTTAAATATTTATCTCTTTTTAAGCCTGTTATTGTAGTATATATTTTGCTGAAAAATCATCAGAGATGGATGTCATGTATTTGCACAGACTATCATTTATAATAATTTGAATCACTTTCATGTTTATAGTCCTATCCACTTTCTCAATCCCGAGGTTGTACATATTCTTGGTGTTTTTCTCTTTTCCTAATTTTTTTCCTTTCTAGGGAAAGAGAAGTTGCCTCTATTTCAATTTTATATGAATTTATTTTCTACTTGAAGTTCCTCTAAGCTTTTATTATTATTCATTTCAACTCAATATTTTTAGTTTATTTTGTTGTTCTTTTTCTATTTTCATAACTAAATAATAATACATATATTCTGTTTTTTTTCCTGAAGGAAAGGATTTAAGCAAATATAATTTAGGAGCTTTGATAAGACATGTCTCTTAAAAATCTCTTTTCGGTTTGGAGATGATTTCCGTCACAAGTTTCTGTTTATTTGATGTGAGGCTCATCTTTGTTGTTGACTTTCTAGATTTATTACATGGCAGTCTGAGAACATGGCCTTTAAAATCACTGTTCTTAACATTTACTGAGGCTGTGTTTGCTACTGAGGCACAAGATTTATTTTTGCAAGGGTTCCACAGACAAAAGGGAAGATTCTGTTTTTCTCAGTTTGTTGATTCAGACATTCTTTTTTACCTTTGGGTTTACATTCAACTCTTCAAATTGCTTTTCCCTACTCTTGGAGTGACAACGACCGTAAGGATGGGGAAGCGACCGCACAGGCGAGGTGATGCCGTCTACACCAGATGCTTCGTAAAGTGATGTAGCTTGTTTCGGTCCTGCAGCTGCTCTGATTCCTGCTGTATAATATGATTTTATCTGCTTCCCCTTCTGTTTGAATTGATGTTTCTTTTTATTGCTGTTAGCTAACATGTTATTCAAATTCAAAACATTATTATATTTCCCTCCTTTCTATTTGAGATCAACCCTATTAACAAGCCTAATTCCTACTCATTTTGTTGTCAGTCCCCTTAAGGTATAACCAGCAGCCTTCATGCTTTTATAAAGGGGAAGGGAGCACAATTAGTTTACCAAAAGCTGACACCTTAAAGGCATAATGTTAAAAATATCTATAAATCAAAACTCGTAAAACACATTCACATTTTTAGAAAAAATGTCTCAAAGGCCACTTAGAGAAGAATGAATATAAACTCACACCTAAAAGAAAGAAAAAAGGGTGAACACGAGCTTCCTTTCCAAATGCCTTGTATCGTTTCTTTTTAAATATTTTTCTCTTTGATATTTTGGCAGGGGACAATCTTGCTATTACATGTCATCTTTAGAAAAGCCATTTTAAACAGCTAATGTGAGAAAAATCAATCTGAACTCACAATCCATTTTAAGCACCATTATAGTAAAACGTCTGTCCGCATATAACATATGTGCCCATGTTTGAGATGCTTGAAGAAATGTACTACATCCATAAAAGATATAGTTGATGTGGAAGTATTGATCTTGCAAAATGTAAGAGTAGGAACTGTATTACTGAGTGGATATAATTTCTAAAAATTGCCTATTGAAATTTCAAGAATAATGGTACATTTCTAGGATACTTTTCCATGTATTAATAACTTCATTCACACCAGTAAGAATGGTTACTAAGCAGCAACCCTCCAAAATAACAAGAATACAGAGACACAGCCCACACATAATAGAAGGTACACATATGTGGACGTGTACACACGTAACTGTGCCTACACAGTCACTCATATAGACATACACGAACATATAACCTCAGATTTTTCTAACTTTCAGGATCCCGTTCCCAGTTCTTTTCAAACTGAAATATGATTAAGAAGAATTTGGGTATGCATTTTTAAAAAAATCCAGGCCACCAGAGACTTATAAGAACAGATATTTTAGAAATAGGGGCTGAAATTTTGCCTATATAATAACCCCAAGTAGTTTAATGGAGGTGTTTTCTGACCCATTACACCTTCTCATAAGCACAAACAAACCTAGATGTACTAATAAGAATGACATCTGAAATATCATTTATCCTGTTATTCTTCCATTTAGCAAAATTTTAATCAACTTTTCCCCTAAGATTCAAATATTTTAAGTGAAGAAATAAACAAAATCCACTACTTAATAAATTCAAATCTAGACACTTTTAATTCCTAGCTATGGAAATTTGCTGAAATCCCAGTTTTTCTGAGTCATTTTTCTCATCTGCAAAATGGGAATAATAAACTTTCTTCTATAATTAGCTGGTTACATAGCCAACTGCCATAAGCCACGGAAAGCACTAGACAGGTTTTCATATGAGAAGTTACCAGCAATGGCTTTGAAAAGACAGTGGAGCACCAAAAATATATCCACCCCACTCACACGCTAGTGCAGTGTAGGAGAATGATAAGTTCCTCTTGAATGTTCTACAGCAAAATCTATATCCACCAGGGCACAAGTTTAAAGGTAAAGGATGAGTCTGTAGTGTAGTTTAATCATGGGATGGGAGTCTCAGAATTCACAGTGGGAATATTTAGGAGCAAAGACAGGAGGAAAGAAAGTCTTGAGAGAGTATATTGGTAGGAGAACAGGACAGAATAAATTATGGAAGAAGTTTTATCTTGGGCACTAGTCAAGGGTTTCAAGGAGGTGAAAAATGGCGGATAGTAAATTTTGTGTAACGGGGTACATTTATTAAGATGGTGTGCAAAGACACTACTGTATAGGGTTGGTTGTAAAGAAAAACGTAAAATGATGTTATATTGAAGTTGTGAAAACCTCTGTATTACATCATCAGTTAAAGAACAGAGTGTTTTATATACCTTCAATCAATTTATGAAATCACTAAATTTATGGAGAAAAATAACTATAATACTATGAGACAGATTTTCTCCTGTGGAAATCTTCCTAGTATTTTATATACATTAATCATATATAGTATCACTGATATGCCTACATAGATAAAGAATTTTCTTTTTTCTTTCTTTTTTTTTTTTTTTTTTGCTATTTTCACAGGTCATACTTTTGACTCACAGAATAGACATTCTAATTCTATTATCATTAAAATTTTACCTGTGTAATACCTTTTCTATAAGGCAACTGTAAAAATGTGAATTCTTAATTAATATTGGGATTTTGCTATATGATTATTAATTTTGTACTATGTCAAACAATAATTTTATATGTTATAATGTACTCCATTCCTGACTTCTCAGAAATAATTTCAATAAAAAGTATTTTAAAATGTGGCAGAAGCTCCAAAGCTTATTTGTTTTTTAAATGTGAGATTGAAAACTATTTTAATGTAGTTCTTTATATATTTTGGCTTTAATATTCTTTAATTATTTTATTTCATAGAAGGAATTTTTCAGGATGGATAGGAAGGATGGAGAGCACACCACATGTAAACAATTCATTCTTCTTCCTAATATATTTTCCTCATATCACCATGGTGACAGCCAAGTGGCTGGCTGTTTGAGGGAACATCATCGATAGCAGGTCCTTGTCTGTGCAGTCCAGGAAATGATTGGCAAGGCACTTGTTGAATGCATTGACTTACATGCCAGGTTAAGCCAGGGGCTGTATTTTTGCAGAACTAGGGTCCATTTATAGATAGACAGCTTGGGGACAAGGTGATTCACCCTGCCCCTCAGTTCACCCTAACATCAGGAACTCTACACTTCTAGCTAAATTAGTTTTCCATATCTGGGGACAGCTGGGAAAATTGGACTATACCCTCTTCTAAATAGTACTGCTAATGGAAATATTGGGTAAATTTCTTCAAATTTCATTTCAACAAACTCCCTCCCATCATCCCTGTTAAATTATACTGGATGGATGTAGATGTTATAAATATTAGGTAAACATAAGGGATTAAGGTAATTATCAACCTGAATTTCTTCTATCGCAGACATTAGATACAAAAGAAACCAACTATCCTCCCAATGCCCTAATTTCTTCGCCATTATGGAGAGGCAAATGAAACTGGATGGATATGCTTTCTCTGACACACATTGTTAAATTTAGCATTTGGTCAATATTTACATACAGTTGAATAGTCTATTATGTATAACTCAGTTACAATAACCAACATCACCTTTTCTCATAACCACATTGTAATAAAATATTTACTTTCTATATTTATAAATACACGTATTTTTGTGTGCAGTCATGACAAAATATCCAAGTTGCGTTTAAAAGGACCTTGATAGATTCTTTGCAGACTTTACTCTTCCCTCTGAATTATAGCAGGAAAAGAGGGATGATTGTAACTAATCAGAAGGAAAGTTAAAAAACATAAAAACATGGAAAGGCAGAAAACATATAACTCCAAGAATTACAACAATATAAAAATAATTACTAACATTCTGTAAAGGGACCTACATTGATTTACTCATGACAGAAAGCATTCCATTCCTGAGTATTTCTGCTGAAGTCTAAATCCTGAGAAAGAAATTAACATAGCCTGAGTCATCTGCCAACCCTATGTACTGGAGCCAGAATTCTACAATTGGTAGCTTTACTAGAATGAAATTGAGCAGGAGAAGGTGTCCCAAGAAAATTGAGCCTGGACAAATAATCAACACACACAGAGTTTATTTTCGCTATTATTTTGTGCCAGTTTATTGACACACTACACATACACACAACCTTTCACTGTATAGTGTATATTCATTTCCAAAAATGCCCTTGTTTACAAAACCGACCTACTTATAATTGCAAACAAATTCCCAAAGAGAGGCAATCTAAAATAATGTCTAGCTAAAGCCTACAAAGGTCAATGTCATGAGGTTTCTTTGATCTAAATCCAGTATCTCTAGGGAGTATTTCGACTCAGTGTTAAAATTATTCCCCAAAAATCACATATAGTGGAAAGAAGAGAAAAGACCAGACTTCTTTTCCAACCTTTCAGTCTGAAGCCTTCCAAGAACCTAATTTTCTAGTCCATTAGTCACAACTCATGAATTAGTGTAGATCCTGACCCCAGGCCATCACTCCTTTTAAGCAAAGTAGAAAAGAAAATGTGATGATTGAAGTTTTTGCCTAATCAGAGAATTTTCTTTTTGTCCTTAGGGACTTCCTATTAATGAGGCTGTAATAGTCCAGTTGCCCTCTTAGTGCTGTCGTCTGCATATTTTCAGAGCCATCTGTGATTTGGGAAAGAGGTTTCCTCCTCCTTATGAATTGATCTGAGGCATTCCCTTGATTCCGGAGGTTGGTGGTGAGGAAGTAGTGTACCGAGGAATAGTAACTCACTAATGCGACGTGTGTGTTCCTTCCAAGGCTGCTCAGGCCTCCTTTAGATGAACCACGTTGAGCTGATGCCACAGTATCCAGCATCCCCACTCTACAGCCAGACGAGTAAGATGAGGGTGGGTCCCTGCTGCCATCTTAGACTGCAGGCTCACCTGCTAGACCAGGGATAGTCATGCCATCACCCCCAAAGGCAGATTCTGGTAAACCAAAATCTCTTCCTTAAACCATCTGCAAATCCTTCTGGATAAAATTCTTTTTTTTTTTTTTTAACTTTTCTGATCCTGCTTTACCAATTCTAGTTTCCATGAGTTTGAATGCATATTACCTTGTAAATAATAATACGAGGAGCATGGTATGAGGAGAAGAGTTAACTTTTTTTTATAGGGGAAGCAAATTATCATCAGTCAGATAAGGTACAACACAAGCCCGACATGGTGGCTCATGCCTGTAATCCCAGCACATTGGAGGCTGAGGTGGCTTGTTCAAGACTAGCCTGGGCAACATAGTAAGACCCTGTTTGTACAAAACATAAGGAAAAATTAATCAGGCATTGTGGTGTACTTCTGTAGTCCCAGCTACTGGAGAAACTGATGCAGGAGAATCGCTTGAGTCCAGGAGTTCACGGTTACAATGAGCTTTGACCAGGCCACTGCACTCTAGCCTGCCTGACAAAGTGATACCCTGTCTCTATTTAAAAAAAAAAAAATAACACACACACACACACACACACATAAACACACAGACGAGGGATGAGGCAAGAAAAGGCACAATGCAAATAATTTCCAGGGAGGTTGGGAATTCCTCCAAATTTCTCCAAAAGTGCTTAGTCCTCCTAAACAGCATAATCAGCCTTTAAGTTTTTGCCTTGAAGCCAGTTGTCAATCAAATTCAGCAATTCCTACCATCAGTCTCCATGTATTATTTTCAACAACACAATTGCAATCAGTAGGATATTTTTTCACTGTGGTCTTATGTAGGTCCTAAGTGTTAAAAATTGCCAATTTTAGTTTGTTTTTCTTTTTTAATATTTAAATATTCAATGCTTTAAAAGAAACCTTCATTTCTTTGATAAAAGTATTTCTCATTTCCTTTATGTCGATCTACCTTAGCAATTGCTCAGTCTCCCAAAACGTTATCAAGTTACAGAGCCACCTGGAGTAACTTGATTAACTCAGATATTAATACTGAGAGGAATGGTCTGATTCTGTCGTACCCAGAATGCAAATGGGGACATCAATCCCACTTACTCAATTTGGGCTTGATAACTAATTCCAAATACCCCCTGTTTCCTAAGGGTCTTCTTTTCTATAGGTCTGTGTGGCACCAGTTTTCACATCACTTAGGTTATTTGATTATCAACACGAACTCCAATTTCAACTAACTTATGTAATAAAAGGGGGTAAGGGAGGGTAAAAGGGATTTTTGTTAAGGATTGTGTAGCTCAAAAAATCAAAATCATTACTATAGGATGAAGTCTTAAGAATGGCAGAAGTCAGGGAAGCTTGAACATGTCAACCTCAGAAACTTCGAGAGCATCTCTTTAGGATGAAGCAGCCAACGATTCAGTTCTGACCACTTTCATCCCTACGTGTATGTGGAAAAGAGATTCTGAACTCGGTCGCGGCCTGACCTACAAGGCTGGAGCTTGGTCCTGAATTCACGGACTCACCAGAGCCATCGGGAGTAGAAGTCCACTCCCAAAAAATGTTTATGGGAAAGATACCAAATAGTTTAGTTTTTGCTCCCCCCCAGAGATATTTATGGCTATCTTTACCTGACTAGAAATTTCTTTATACGTAATTTTCAAATTAATTATGGTCTCCATTATATCCCTCCACAAAAAAATATTTAAGAGATAGAAAAAGCAAACTTTGGAGAAATGGAAAATAACACTGATTTTATCTTCTCAGGACTAGCTGTTATAATATGAATAAACATTGACTTAGGACATAGTGTGTGTCTGGCATTGTTCTTTAAGGTTTGTTATTTGAAGATATTTAAACTAGCTCATTTATGCCTAACAGTTACATGGGCTAGTTCTAATTATTCCCATCATGAACCTTGTCCAAAATTGCATAGGTAGTGGTCAAATTAATATTTAAATATTATGTACTCAATAAAAGTTAATTTTTGTTTAAAAAAAAAGAAGATTAAAACTCCAATTTTGTCTGAACCAAGAGGCAACGTTCTTAATAATAAAGCTATACGGCCTCATTAGATAAAGCCAGTGATATGAAATTCTTGAATCAAAGAGGTTTAAAATAACCAAGGAGTCCAAATGCATGTTAAGAAATGGCATACTGACCTAGAAATTTGAGTTCCTCCAAGTTGCTCTGAGTAATAACACAGCTTATCACTTCTGCAATGTTTAAATTCAAAGCTCCTTATAGCCAGCACTATTCTAGTCTATTAAAATTGTAATCGTATTAGCTGAGGTCTATCTATTCTTTTGCCATATTATGTGGCACTTTCAATAAGAGTATACGTGATGACAATGGACGGACAGATAGAGGTCCCCCAGGACTTCAAGTCCAGCACATCCCCAAAAGAACTAGTCATCTTCTTTCTCCAAGGTATTTACCCAGGTGAACTTTCTAGCCCTTTTAGTTAAGTATAACACTATTCATCCACATTTCCAAGTGAAAAGTCTTATAATCATTGTTAACTTTTTTCTCTAAAACCATCTCTTTCAATACAGCACAAAATCCATTTAAGTATATCAGAAATCTCTCCCAAATTTAATCATTTATTTTGATCTATCCATACTACCTTTTGGTCTAGGTTCTTAATGTCTTTCAACTACAACAGCTTGGTAAGTGTTCTTGTCAATACCTTTTTTGTTTTATCTATTTATATACGCATTCTCAATGTTACCAGATTTGCCTTCCAAAAAATGTCAAATTACATTTTTTTCTGACAAAAAGATTTCTGTTGGTTCACCATTGCTTTCCTTATAAAATCAAACACTGCCATGTGGTGTAGAGGGTAAACAAGTGGGCACACAATTTGGTCTCAATTTATCATTTTGATTTTATGCCCAATTTAATCAACTATACCTTCTCCAAAAACTTTTGCTTCAGCAACACTGAAATTCTCATATATCCCAGACGGCAATTCAGAGTTATTTTTTGATCCTATAATTTTACAAAGAGACATTTCTTCTGCTAGTGATACCCTTTCTTTTACTCGCTTCCTGCATATTCTTCTTCACTATTCAAAACACAACAAAAATGTCACTTTCTGTGTAAAGTGTTTTCTGACTATCTCTCAGTGCTTAGTCTGAGAGTTCATACTCACCCTAACTGCATCTGCAAACTCCAGAAAAACAACAATCCACAAAATGTTAGTATGAACTATTATTATTATTGTTCTCATCATCATTATTATTAGATAATATTATAATGACTTCCTCCATGGCTATCTCCCTCAGCAGCTTCTGAGATTTTCAAGAGCAAGGAACATATCTATTAATAGTTCACCTTGGGTATCCTCAGAGTTCAGCACTGGGCATAACTTATGTTTGGTGTACAGTAAAGTTTTAATGGAATAGATCAATAACTAAATCACACAACAACAAAACATCACATAACATCACAAAACATCACATAACACCAAAACATGACACCTATCAACCTCAAAGAATTCTGATTTGTAGTTATTCTATGCTACTCTAATACCCTGTAGAAATGTTCAACAATACATTGTGTTTCCTCAGAGGATGTTATGGAAGTGTTTGAACTGCCCTTGTTCAAACTAGTTAGTTAACTAATCATTGTCTAGATTTATTTTACTTATATTAAGGAAATCCAAACCTTTGTCATATAAAGTAAAGATGACTTTGGTTCACCCTCAGAAAAGTAGCAGTGAAGCAAACGATTTTAAAATAGCATGCTTGTTTTGAAATCTTATCTTACTCATTAAGATAAAGGTGTTGCATTAACTATTTTAGTAAAAAAAAATCTTCAGCTGATCAAGTATACTTTGATGTATCCTTAAGCATTCATCTTACCAGAATGAAAGGAAACTTCTAATCAAAAAGATCTCACTAAAGCTGTGCCCAGTGGGAGGTAGAATGTGCGCTGAGTGATGAAATAGCAGGATTCTCAGGCAACTTGCACTTTAAGAACTATCCAGATATGTCAAAAATGAAAGCCTTCAAATGTTATTTCAAAATGCTCCATTTATTTTTCAAGAAATTTTTTACATGTATCAAGTTTAAGAAATGTTAACTTGATAACTCAAAAAAAACTAACAGAGACAAATGTGTAATAAAATTTTGATCTCTTTAAATTTCCTCAAGTCTAAAATTTATAAGGCACAAAGCAAAACACATGGTTGGGTCCCTGAAAAGGCTATGTTTCTCTCCTTCCTGTGAACCCAGTGGTATAGATATTTGTCTTAGTCTGTTTCATGTTGCTATAACAGGATACCACAAACATGGCATATAAAGAACAGGGATTTATTTTTTATAGTTCTGGAGGCAGGAAAGTCCAAGAGCACAGCACCAGCATCTGACATGAGCCTTTCTGCCGTCATCCCACGGCAGAAGGCAAAAGGGCAAGAAAGCACAAGAGAAAGAGGGATTGGAAGGCAGCTGAACTCATCTTTTTATCAGGAAATCACTCCGGAGACAAATAACCCACTCCTTCAATAATGGCATTAGTCCATTCACGAAAAAAAGAGCTCTCATTACTTAATCACCTCTTAAAGGTCCCATCTCTCAACACTGTTGCATTGAAGATTAAGTTTCCTGCACATAAACTCTGGGGGACACATTTAAACCATAGCAATGTTCATGATGGGACACATTTTAGTACTAATGATTAACAGTTGTTTCAAGACCACTAGTATTATGTGAGGGATCTCTATGGTACAATGCAATGAGTTCATACATTAACTCATTTGGCAAATATTGACAGACATTATTCTAGAATATAGGAGTACTGTGGTACAAACAAAGCCTTTGCTCTTACTGAGCTTACCTATTACTAGGGGAGAAAAGACAGAACAACACAAACAAATGAGTCATAATGTAATGACAAGTAGTGACCATATTTTAGAATGGTCAGGGAAATATCTCTGAGCAGGTATCATTTCATCCCAACAGGAAAGGAAAGACCTTGTGAGAATTATGGAAAAGGGACAGGGGAGAAAATTTGTAAATGTCTTGGAGCTGGAAAAAGCTGAGGATATTCCAAGAACAGCAAGAAGTTAAGTGATTGTATCTGGAGGTGGGGATGATGGGAGGTAATTCGATTTATTTAATTTACTTAATTTTATTTTTTTAGAGAAATAATCTTCTTCTCTCACCCAAGCTAGAGTGCAGTGGCGCAATCAGATCTCACTGTAGCCTTGAACTCCTGGACTCAAGCGACCCTCCTGCCTCAGTCTCCCAAGGAGCTGGGACTACAGGCATGTGCCACCATACTTGGCTAGTAATTAGATTTAGATGAGGTCAAGAGATTGGGGTCCCTATAATGGGATTAGTGTCCTTATAAGTAGAGGAAGAGATCAGAGCTCTCTCTCTCTACCAAGTCAAAGAACAGTGAGAAGGCAGCCTCTGCAAAAGCAGCCCTCACCAGACTTCCTAGTCTCCAGAATTGTGAAAAATAAATGCCCATTGTTTAAGCTACCCAGTCTATGGCATTTTGTTATAGCAGGGAGAGCTAAGTCAAGGACCCATCACTGGTGTAGAAAGAAAACCAGGACTTCATGGTACTCTGAGAGTCAGGGAAGAGAGTATCAAGGAAAGGATGATCAACGTTGTCCAATGCTGCTCAGACAAAAGATAGAACTTGAGAGAGAATTGCCCCTGTGTGTGTGGCAAGATTAAAGTCATTAATGACTATTTTTCTTTTTTAAAAAAAAAAAAATTTCTTTCAGAATATTATGGCGGTACAAATGTTTTGGTTACATAAATTGCTTTTGTACAGTTTGAGCCAAAGTTATAAGTGTGCCCATCACCAAGGTAGTATGTCATGTACCCGTTGGGTGTGAATTTACTCATCCTCTCCTCCCCCTCCCACCTGCTTGATTTCCAATGAGTTTCATTTCCATATGTGCACATAGCTGTTGTTCAATTAGTTCCAGTTTAATGGTAAGTACATGTGGTGTTACTGTTTCCATTTTTGTGATACTTCATTTATAAGAATGGTCTCCAGTTCCATCCAGGTTAATACAAGAGGTACTAGTTTACCAGTTTTTTTTTATGGCTGAATAGTACCCCATGGTATACATATACCACATTTTATTAATCCACTCATGTATTAATGGGCACTTGGGCTGTTTCCACATTTTTGCGATTGTGAATTGTGCTGCTATAAACATTCAGGTGCAGGCGTCTTCTTGATAAAATGTCTTCTTTCCTTTGGGTAAATACCCAGTAGTGGGATTGCTGGATCAAACGGTAGTTCTACTTTTAGTTCTTTGAGGTATCTCCACTCTACTTTCCATAGTTTGTACCAGTTTGCAGTCCCATCAAATGACTCTCTTTCAAAAGAGTGGTGGAGGTTAATGATGAATAGCAGGTGTTGAGGACAGAACGAAGATGAGGACAAGAAAAGAGCAGACACATGTAGACATGTTCTGTGGAGTTTGCCGCAAAGTTGAACAGATTAATGGGGCTAAAAAAAGGTGGGACCAAAAGAAAGTTGGGGTTTGTTTTTTGCTTTTTTTCTAAGTTGAGAAATATTACAACATGTGTCTGTAAACTGAAGGACAACAATCAAGTAGAGTGGGCAAAATTCATGGTACAGATGAGAGGGCATAATTCCACCAGCAAAATCCTTGGGATGCAAATGGAACCGATTCACTGCACAATACATTGTGATAGGAGGGAAGACAAATTTTATCGAAACACATGCGAGTGGGTTACTAGATTTGTTGTTAGGGAGATGAAGTAATTTTACTCTGATGACTTCTGTTATTCTGGTTGTTCCTCTATAAGGAAACTGCAAAGTCTTTTCCTAATATATTTTCTGAAATATTTGCTTCAAAGCTTGATAATGTATAGAGAAAGTGCATTCCCATTGTAGATTTTATATTATGCTTGTCATGATGTTTGTGTGTTTTATTCCTTGTTTTTATACTTATGACACTATTTTTTGCAGAGCAGGATAAGGGCTGAAGATTCTAGTAAGAGGATGTAAAATAAAATTGAAAAAATGTAAAATATGGTTTTTTTTAAATCTCAAAGGAAGCATTAAAACTTTGAGACTATTTACAGTCATTTAATAAGCATTAAATGAAAAAAAAATTATAAGGCTAATGTTATTTTTCCTCCTCCTTCCTATCTCCCTTTTCTACCTTTACCCATTACTCTATTTATACGCTTTTTTTTTGCTCTATCAATCCCCTTGAATCTATAGATTTCAGAAGCTCAAACAGAGATAATTCAAAAAAGAAATTACTGAGGATTTCTCATAATTGCTTAGTCTGATTTGCTATCAGATTCCAGATCTATTTTTTTCAGAATTTAAATCAGTTTTGAAAGGTGAAAATCTAATTACTTATTCTAAAGCAGGAAATAGAAAGGCAAGGTACAAGACATTTCTTAGTTTTTCCTTTGAAAAATGCCTTGTCTCTTTTAAAGAGCTCTAAATATGACATTATTATCCTAGAATCAAAGATGGATCATATAGATCAACGGCCATACGTTAACAGTTAGAACACTGGGTTACCATTGTGGGAAGAGGTGGTCAGTGGCCAGATGGTGCATGAGGAGATTCTGGGGTGCTGGTAATGGCCAATTTCTCATCCAGGCCACTGTGCCCGGTTGGTGCTCCAATAGATTTCTCAAGGGCCAATCAGATTTCACCTTTCCTCCCCATCTTTGTGCTACACTCCATGATGTAGATTTCAAAGCAGTTCTTCCAAGCAAGTGCACAATGAGTCTCATGTTTGACTTGATATTTACTGTCACCCCTTCTCTCACATTCAGAGACTGACTTGAAGGAAGAGCAATTTAAGAGGTTAAGACAATTTAAGAGCGAGACATTGCTCAACTGTCCCCTCCTCCCATACTAACACATTATCTGTGAAACAAATGCATCTTGAAGAAGTTTTCTATGAGAGTGAGATTCTTCCCAGAAGGCACATCAGTCCTTCAGGCAAACAGCCCCATGTTGGGTAACCTACGGCACAGAGAGCTGAGGCCTACAAGTGATTCCCTTTAATCCTATGGCACTTTTGTATCTGTTGTTTTTACTATTTGATGCGAGGTCATAATATTGCTTTTTGCCCTTCAGGCCAAGAAAATATGCCTCACAGTTTCTTATGATTTCATCAGTTATCTTCACAGTTTCTCATGATCCATCAGTTAAAGAGTACAGATGTGAATTCTGAGAAACTCCAGACACCTTAAACGTTTCTTCTGTCAGCTTTCATTGTCTTGTCTTCCTTCTGTAGCAGTTTCTAGAATGCTATACTATAGGAAAAAATCAGTGTGATATGACTTTATGGCAACATAAAGGGTAAAGACATAAAATAGGATTTACTTTATCTGTGGTCACGGCAGGTATAGAAGGCATGAAAATGTATCATCCTATTTGAAGATAATCGTGTTTTTATCAATTCAATTCATTACTTTAAAACATATTTCTTGGAGGAAGGAAAATGAGACATTATTTTATAATTAAAAAAAATTGTCATGCCTTCCCAAAATCTAGATGACATTGCAAAGTGCAGATGACAAATTTCAAACTGAAAATGTTACAAAATATTCATCTTGTTGGAAAATGCTATGTTTTACCTGAAGGCTTATCTTCCGTCATGCTCGTGACGATGACATTGCACCGTTTTAAATGCATCTATATCGAGATGATAAAACATGGCAAAATATTGGTTCCACAGAGAATTGCAGTGATTGCTTTGACTCCAGAGGTAAAACATTAGTTAACACCGGGAGAGCCACAGAGCAGCGATCGCGCCTCCAAGCAGAAGCTACCCTTTTCATTAAACGTTGCCATTTCTTTCCATGCCCTTTTCTGTAATCATTTATGGCAATAGTTTAATCTCGCTTTTATGGTTCTAAATAATGTAAATCATCACAAGCCACACTTAACATGAAGAATGTGTGGTACAATTAGTCACTGATTTATTGCTCCAGTGAGTGTGTCAGTGAGAACGACCTTGTGATATTCATAATAGAAAAGAATAATGTCACGAAGTTACTACGACTGGGAACTCAAGAGAGAAACAAAAGACTTGACTTGAGTTTCTTATTTTCTTCCACGTAATCTATTTTTCCATGGTGTAAGTGTTTGAGGATCATCGAGAGACCAGATGTATGTATACACCTTGAAAGAAAATTAGTGAATGTTTCCAAATTTGGGTACCAAAGGCAAACATAAAATTAGCAGATGGGATTGCTTTATTTACTGATATACATTTTTTTCTCACAGGACAACAGATGTGTGTCATTCTTTTAAAGAATCTAATTTATCAGCCTGATCTATCCTATCAGTCTACCATTGTCATGCCAGTAAATGCTCTCATATTACTTTAATCCAAAATATAGATTTGGAGTACAAAAATCATATATTTAACCTGAGTATTGCTTGAATACAAGCTGGTATGATACTCTGCATTCATTTTCTCTCCAGACCTAGAGCTATTTGTACCTCTTGTATACATTTGCACACGTACACTTGTATAGTTATCATCTGCCTATAACGTGAAGCATCCCATTTTTAGGCAGAAGATTTTTAAGCAACTCTAAAATAACACTCTGGACACAAAACTGAGGCATGCTCGTTGCTTCTTCAACTCAGACTCATTTAGCTCTGCTCTGAAAATCCAATGTCTTTGTTTCCTCTTTAGTGACTAAGTTTTTGGATCATGTCCTAAGATCTCAGTTTTTCTATTTTCTTTTTGCCAAGTTCTGCCCTGGCCAAAACTCCCTCCACCCATATCTCTCAGCCCCCAACCTGCTCCCGCATTCTGCCCGCAGCTCAGAAGTGACACAAGTCATTCATTCACATTATTGGCCTGAATTTGTCACTTGCACCCATTTAATTGCAAGGAGGCTGGGAAATGTGGTTTTCCACGAGTGCAGGAAGGTGGAATGTTCAAGGAGTTTAGGTAAACATATTGCAGTGTTTCCACCACACCAAGAAAACTTTTTAAAACATAAATAACATCTATCAACAATTTCAACTGAGCTGGGAGTCACATAGGAGCAGTGTTCCGGAATGACAAAAAGCACTATGTAGACTTCAGACACTGCCTAGACACTTTGTAATACTTTATTTTCCCCCTGTGACCTTATGAAAAATGTTTAATAACACCTTTGTAGTTACAAAGAATATAAATTAATAAGGACAGGATGACAGAGAGACTCCCGAACATTTGAAAACTTGTATCATTTGAAACAATTCATATTTATTCATCCCAAATTCCCCAGCCTGGGGGTGATTTATGAATTCATATGCTAATTAAAAATAATGTGATTTTATTTGCAGTGGGTTGAAGATACCAAGGATTTGGAGTCAGACCAGGAATTGAATACCAGGTAGTACTAGCTATTATTATAATTAACCTGTCTGGACCACACAGGTTTTTTTTTCACTGTTGTTGTTTTTTATGGAAACTATTTCAGATTATTGAGGATTAAATGGATCAATGTATATTCAATTTCCACTGTACCACCTGACACACCCATATGGATTAGTTGCTTTTTCTCCCACCTCTGAAGACTTTCTGGATGTTGAGTTCCTGATTACTGGTCCGATCTTTCAAATATTATTTGTTTCTGAACTACTTAGTGCTATTATCTGGTTACCTGGTAGGATGATGCTGTGTCCACAGTTAGAGCTTTCTGATGCAGGATTTTGTATGCAATTGTATTACTATTTATGACCTGCTTGGCCAGATTTCCTCTTGGCACCTGCTGTAGTGTCTGTGTCCTGTGCGTGTTCTACCCCTGAGGCGGATTCCACAATCTGGCCCTCCCAGCCTGCTCTGCGGGGTCCCAGCCAATGCGCCATTTTTTGCCTGCTCGAAGACTGGACAGAAAATATTTACACAACTCTTTATATACCTCTATTTAAAAAGTCTCTTTAAATATTCAGTGCTTTTGGATTTGCCACACACTACACAGAAAACAAAGAGACAAGCACAAACCTATTTACCATTTCATAAATTCTCCAACAAATTTGCATATATAGAAAGCCTAATGCTTCTCAGGACTGCTTATGAGTTTTGAAAAACTTCTTAATTGGTTTTAAGTGGTAAAGACGGTAAAAACCATTTGTGGAAATATATCTCCTAATAATGTAGTTTCTTGTTTTCCAGGGGAATTTAATTAGCAGATCATGTTATATTCTAATTAAAAGCAAGTAGAACTGTAAAAACAATAAATACTCACATTGGAAAATAATTCCTACTCCAGTTAGCTGAACTTCCCAGGGAATAAAGAAATAAAAACAATCAACTAAAAAAGTTTATACTCACAGCTAAGCGCACTGTTTTGCCAAGTATTGAAGATAACCCAGTGTGTGTAAATTTGTTGTTAATATTGAAGCTTTTCCAAAGATTTTTTTCTCTAGGGGATTTTTATTTCAAGCTTTTAGGTGCCTAGGTTAAAATCTGTAGTACTCACATTTTCCTGCATAGGGAATAGTTTGCTCATACGGGGTCTGCAGAAAATACTGGCAATATATTATTGATGTTAAATTATTTCCCAGCAAGAATGTAAAATATTTTCCTTTCCATCATCCCTCTTCCCCTGGAGGTCCTTATGGGATCCTTGTGCATAGCTGAATGGGAATCAAAGTATATTTTATGATTATTTGGGTTCACCCAAATCGCAGTAATGCAGGGATCATTGGTAAGAGCTGAACTGGAATGTGTGGCTTTGCCTAGAACTCTAGTGCAATCTTAACTTAATATTTCCACCTTGAATCTAAATCTTGGCATCAGCAAATCAAGCCTTCCTGTGAGGAAAGGGAGGATATGTCCTGTCTTCGGAACAGGTCCTGACTAATCTCTGTGGTAATTGACAAAAGAGAAGACACCCTGCCTGGTTTGTTCCGCACAGGGAGGGAAGGTCGAACTTCTGCTGTCAGTGCACAGTCCGTGTACCTACTGGTAAACACGGCAGAATGAAGCAGTCCTCAATTCTGACCAGTCGGATAAAATGACAGGCAGGGCCATGGGGGAGCTGAGAGTGGATATGTCACCTCCCAACCTCTATGGTGGTGGAGATAAGAGGGACTTTAGTCACTTTACATTGCCCTGCTTCATGTCTCCTTACCCCTTCCAGAGAAAACTAGAGAGAAACCAGACTGACATTGGCAGCCCAGTCATTGCGAAGGAGAGCTTTATGCTCTGAACTTCATCCAACAAGGTCTAGAGACATATTCACGCTGTGGGGTTGCTTTGGAAGAAAAATATTAAGCATTAAAGCCACTTGAAACGCATTAGCCACTTTAATCTTAGGTGTGTATTACAATTACTTTTGCACTTTTTACCCACGAAATGCTTTCTACCAAATATTGTACCATCCTATAAAATAATCCTTGCGCTGCAATATGTTATTATGTTTGTGCATGAGTTTCCCTATGCAAGATGGAAATTCCCCCATATATCACCTCCTTAGCAGTAAGCCATTTAAGGATTCCAGACACATCCTATGTAATCTAATGTTGAAATGCTGCTGAGCCTTGCTTAGCGAAATTACTGAATTTATGTTAATATTCGCTTTACCGAATTTATACTAAAGCCCACTCACAATTGCTAATTATTCTTGAATTGCAGTTTTGCTTCTGACTTTATGCTTTAATATGTTTCCTCTAAAAAGTGTTTTTATTGAAAAGAGTGAAGGATATCATATATAATAACAGCAATAAGAAAATAGGCACACGTATATCCACCATCAAGACTAAATAGATATTAACATACTGGCTTTTAAAAGTTTTAGGAAAAAGAGGATGCAAATGGCAGATATAACTGAAGTTCTTCTGTCATTTTTCTCGTTTTTCTTTCCATCGGGATAAGAACCATCCCAAGTTTAACACATTCTACTTACGTTTATGTATGAAAAGCTATACTTCTTTATATGTCATTATAATATTAATATTTTAAAATGTATATTTTGAAACATTGTATACTTTCTCATTGTATGTGTTCTAGGGTTGGTTATACTTTCTGTTGTGACCAATGAAAGCAGATCTCCACATTCCCACTGAAAACAGTAGGTACTGGATTTAAAAACAAAGGGATTTAGGTCACATTGCTGGGGGAAAGGCAGTCTCAGAAACTGCAGACCTCAGAGTATCGATTGGCAGAGACTGCCTGGAGCACTTTGCTCGTAAATATCGTAAGGTCACATCCTAACTCAGCAGGAAGGGGCACAGATTGGACAGGAGTCTCCACCAAGGACACAAAAAGACAGTGGAGAACACATAGCAGTGCTTGTTAACCCAGATTCGTAATTTATCTAGCAATGACACTTTCCATAGGAGTAGCCATTGTCTGGACAAAATATTTAACAAAGAAACTATTTATCACGTGATTTCCTAAAGAAATGTCTCTGTGAAAACGATTTCACCAAGATATCGGGTTTCAGATAAGATATACAAGTCCAGGTCATAGCAGGGAATAGACAGCGCCAACAAGAGGCCTTAACGCACCCAAAGACGTGTAATAGACGGAATATTAATGGAGCTAAACTTGAACGTATAAGGCAAAGAGGTGTTACCAGAATCCAGAGAATCAGAGTGCCTGCCTCGATCTGTGACAACACAAAGAAGAACACAACTGCTGATAAAACAGTGACCAAACAGGAAAAAATCTGGGGAGAGCAAGCTCCCCAGCATGTCTCTACCACAGTCCTCCAGCCTCTTGTTAAAGCCTTTCTTTGGCAACCAGCGAGCATGGGACCTTGGGTAATGACATGTACCAACATCAGTTTCCTGGAGCAAAGTCATAGGATAGAGAATGATCGGAAAGGGCTAACTTTAAAATTTTCCCAAAAGAAAGATGATTCCATCGTTCCCAGGGCTGCCCTGTATGGTTGTGCCTACTGTATACACTGCATGGCCCCAAGAGGCACTGCCCATGTAGGCAGCCATATTGTTCTGCCAGTCTTACAGCCACGGTTGTGTTTTATCAATCTTTGAAAGCATAATTAGACTATGATTTGTCTTTTTTTCATAGTAGTTAAAATTCAGATTGAAGGAGAATTCAAGGCTATCACTATATACAGTAATACTGTCCATCCTAGACTGAATTTTAATGGACTACTCATGTCCATTAATTGGGATACAGGTGTTGCACAGGATGGTCTTATACACAGGTGCCTGTTTCTTCTCTGTTGTTCATTTATATACTAGTACCACACTATTTCACATAATCCACAACTGGAACTCTTATCACATCAATAAATATTTTATTATAATAGTATCATGTATATTTAATAAACTATATAATGATATTCCATTAAAATGTCAATAATATTTTATTATCTAAAAATAAGCATGTGAAACAGACCAAAAAAAGTTCTCAATGAAGCTCTAGCCTTGAGAAGTTTAGTAAAGAAAGACTCTAGGAAATACCGAATGGAAAGCATAGGTGCTCTTTATAAGGAGTGTTGCTGACATGTTTAGCACTGTTGTTAGACTAGTCTCCTCCAAATAAATTTCAAGAATTTCTAGTAGAATCATAATCATAAACAATGAGACACCAGATTTTTCTTTAGTAATTCAATCATAAGCTTTAGGGAAATAAGAAACTAACAAAGAAATTAAGTGGTATCCTTGGCTACTGATATAAATTTAGAAACATGGTTTGAATGCATATAAACTGAAGAAACTTCTTTAAAAATTAATTTAATGTTCATGAGGCCATTTATAGTACTTCGTTTTTATGGGCAACCAGATTCAGATAGTATCTTTCTGTTCAAATTCCAGTATATAAACCCTGTGTTTACAAAATGTCATCAAGTAGCAGCTGAATCTGTATCAGCTATACTATAATCTGAATCTGAATCTGAATATAATCTGAATCTGAAATCAGCTATACTATAAAATTGACCAGGATGTGTTTATCTGGTCTTCCATATCTTATTCAATAATATCATCTTTGTTTAGAAAGTAATCAGGACTGCTAAAGGCAGATCAAATATTTGCTGTAATGTCCATAGGAAGAAATTTTGTTAGAGGATGAAGTAAATTTTATTATCAAAATTTAAGGCAAAAAAACATTGACTGGGATTAATGGAGAAGCCTTAGGGTCAAAAAGAAAAACTTAATATACACAGCGTGGAAAATATTTACCAAAGCTTTTTGTTCACTCAATTCTATCGCACATTATGTAAATACGTGCTAAGGCACTTAAATAATGTTTGAACTGCAAAATGCAATATTTCAAAACCTTATCTAATAAGAAAATTGTAGAATATGACTTTTTAATTGTCATATTACAGAATATGATTTGACATAGTATCTTCAAATACGGGATATCCGTGACAGGAAGGCATAGAACAATAGACATAGAGAAGCAAGAGTAAATTCTAATGTATTCGTATTTCCTTAGCAAGAATTCCAATTCAAAGACTCAGATTTTTGCTCAAATTTCTGAGATAATGCATTAATGTCACACTGTCATTCCAAATTCCACCACATGCCACTTATGTCTCAAAGTTCAATTAACGTGACAAGAATAACACACATCAGTAGTTTTGGAACAAAACTGGGAAGGAACTTCTAAATGACATTTAATTATTATCTTACGGTAGAAGTCATTCTAGAAAAGAAGGAAAGGAAATGCAATAAGAAGCAATATTTCATATTTTGGAATTTTCATTCCCAGAAACAGGTAACGATAAAAAAGCTGCAAGAGGGTCTGATTAAGTCTGCATGTGGTTCTTGACCTCATTAATGGAGTCAGCTGATGGATTTCCAGATCAATTTGTATGCAAATCTAACAGAAATGAGAATGCAGTTTCACAACTAATCTGCCTTGCACTGACTACGTTTGCTTTTTTCTGTCTTCCGTCTTCACGTATGCGCTAAGTGATGTTTATTGGTGCCCTTACAAAAGTGTTTTGATTGTATATGTTAAACAAGAAAAGGAATGTAAGCCTGTAAGTTAGTTTCCTATGAGAGTGAGTGGTATTTAAATGCTGCCTAACTTTTTCTGAAGACTGTGATTTTCTTTACTCCGAAATTATTTTAATGGATTCTGATATACTGGGAAGTGACTAGTTGATAAGTACAGACCATGCACAGTTATAGCCCATCTCCTTTACAAGCTGAAAAGTGACATCTCATTTCATCACAGCAAAAAATATGGGCCAAATAGACACATTATTGCCGGTAATGAAAAGTTTACAGTTACAAATTGTGAGAGTTGCGTACTTTTTTGGTATAATGAACACAGAATCGGATTTCTTGATAATGATTACGTATATGGTTCACACTTGTTTGCTTTCAACTGTTTATTTAGTTCAAGTCAGTGAATGAATAATATTTGGTGAAGTATCTATTTATCATATCATATTTTTGTCATATTACAGAATATGATTGGACATAGTATCTTCAAATATAGGAGATCTGTGACATTAAGGCATTATTAGAACTATTTGGGAAAATAGTGTTAATTTTTTAAAATTATGTGAAGATTATACAAATCTGAACTAGATAAATGAGGTGAAATAAGCCTGAAAAGAGGAAATCTAAGAGGCTTAAACGAGGAAAAATTCGTAGGATTTATAAGTGGTTATGTGTGAGCAGGTGACAGGGAAAACTGGAGTCAAACCTAACTGAAGAACCTTTGGGACATCAAGACTGCCAAGTCACTGAACAAGGTGGGCGTGTTAAATAGAGGACTTGGTGAAATTAACAAGCCTATATGGAAAAAACACTTGAACTTCAGGTTCCGTTTCAATCAGTCTGAAAATACGTGATTTTTCCTTTCTCCCAAGATCTTATTCAAAATGATATCAAACAATGATGAAAACAGTTAATGAATATGTATGTCATGTTATTAGCATATAATGTAGGTATGTGAAAGTAACCCACAGAGTAACAGGTACAGAAAATTGTTTTAAAAATAACTGTAGGGGTAGAGCAAGGAGAAGTGAGACAATGAGACTCATCATTTACAAGTCTTTGTGTGCCACTGAATTTATCAACCACGTGTGTGCATGTGTGTGTGTAATTTTCATAAAACAGCACAACTAGGGGAAAAAGTAGTACTTTCATTAAGAGTTGCGAATTCCACACATTCCCAAATGTGCTATTTACTTTAATATGGGGATTACTAGTCACACATTTAAACTCCTGTTGGCTGCCTTAAAATTTAATAGTCAATACCTCCCTTACAGATGCTAATTTTGGATAAAAATATGTCTAAAGCTTTTGAAAAGTCAAATTATGATATGGCATTTTAATTTAAATTATACATTAAAGGTTGATATATAATCCTGATAAACTCTGGCTCAGATGTGCTTTCAATTGTTTGCAAATACGGTATACTTCTGTGAATATTTATATTTGATGCTTTTTGGCCCTAGCTATGGTGTAAATTACTGTGGAAATTTACAAGGTCTCAATATTTTGGCATCATTATTCAATATCAGATAATCAGAAATCTGTTCAACACCTTTTGAAAAATCAAGGACTGTGTTGCCTACTGTTCTTAAAGCATAGCGAAGAATAAGTGTTCTCATTTCCATCTGCTTTATATTAACATGTCAGTCCCTGCAGATTCACAGAAAACCTCCACCAGCTATGACACTGAAAGGTAATGCCTGCTATTAGAAGAACTCAAGGCCCACAAACCCCTTTTATAAGACAAGAGGCCTTTATTAAACTACTGTGAACTTTTTTGTAGACTTCGTTGAAATATCATCCACCCATTTTAAGTGATTTTCAATACAGTAACACAATGGCGGAAGCATCACCAAAATCAAATTTTAGACATTTCCAGCACCCCACAAAATAAACACATATAGTCATTTCCTAGTTCCACCTGCATCTATAGGTCTTGTGCTGAATTCTTTCTTTATTCTTTGAGATGAGATGTACTAAATCAACTAAAAGTTTGAATCCTGCTGTTCAGTTAAAGCATTAAAATGAAATAATTCTTCATGCCTTAATATTGCTTAGTACCATTTCAAAAGGCAGTCTGGAATACATGAATACTTTCAAATGTCATTATTAAATTATTTGACTTTGGCTTATTTCTTTTGCCCATATCCATTTTAATATGTCATTAATCAAAAGTATCTTGAAGACTGGCTAATCATTACTATAGTTGTATAAATTAGCCAAACAAAATGCATAAGTGCATATTAATATGGTTTGTAAAATACTAGCTCCTTGTCAAATTTTCCTCACCTCAGAAACTTAGATTTGGGATTAGACCCTTAATTGTTTGTAATTGATTAAAAGTAGGTTTATTCTGGTGGTTTATATGTGTACATTGGGCTACAAGTATATTGATAGAATTTTCCATGAATTGAAGAGTTAGCCTAACTGGGACCAAACTTTTATAAACACTGATGTGAATTTCTGCAAATTATTAGCTAAAATTGTTATTTTATAACTTATCCAAATCCAATGAAAATAGCTTGGATACATTGGATTAAGATGAAAGAAAGCACTATCATTTTATAGATGAATATAAGACAATATAGAAATCTTTCTTTTAAAAATTATGCATTGGTTGGACAATGCCTTTGGTAGAATGAGCCTGTTAGGCTGGTACTTTTACTGCACAGCATGAAGAAGAGGAACGGTTGGTCGTTCTCAAAGCTGTAATCTTGTCAGTATCGCTGCAGAGTTATGGGGCATGTTCTAGCCCCTCATGAGTCTCTGTCCTGTTGTTCTCCATTCCTGCTTCCGCAGGGAGGTTGTTTTGTTGTGTACGCCTCATGTCACGCTCAGCTGACATATCATTGACTGGAAGACCACCTACCCTTATGGCACACTCACACACAAATGAACGGATGCTAGAAAAGCTGTACATCCATTAAGCAGAACATTAGTTTTGATGTTATTCATTTACCTATCAAATAGATATATGAGTTCTCTGAAGGCTTGTTTACTAAGAAATGGTGCTTTATGCTTAGATAGGGGAAATGAAAGATATTGTTGCTGTCAATGAATTTAAAAGCTTTTACACAGAAGTCTGAAAAATGAGAACTCACCTCATTTTTCCGTTGTCTATTTTGAGGCATTTTCAAAATTAATTCTTTCAGCAGGCTATTTTTATGTTGTGATCAGAAAGGAAAGGCACACACACATGTACTTTGAGTTGCCTTATTTTATCTCTACAGAGAAATGTGCAGAACTTTAAATCATCAGTGACTTAGACATTTCCAGTTGTGTGTAGTCATTTTTAAAATATAATAAAATCTGATAAGTAGAAAATTTAAAATGTCAGTTTTCATTTGTTAGTAAAAATGTGCTAAATTTGATGTTATGAGGCAGAAGAGGGAAGCTAGAAGGGAAGTCAGTTCAAACAATGATCAGGAATATGATCAATCTTGTAAAAGAGAAGTAGAGGATATTATCTAAAAATAGAGTGGGGACATGAATATTGGTCTGGGGAGTCTTAGAAGCTGTTTGGGGAAGTGGCAGAGAAGTATAACTCTGAAGGCTGAGCAAGAGTTAGCAAAGATAAAAAGAGGAAGAAGAATATTGTGACTTTAGAAATTACAGGTATGAGTATTTGGAGACAGAAAAAAACAAAATCTTGGAAGGAAGAGTCACGTATCACTGGAGCATAAAGAACATGAAAATGTGTGCTGAGCTAGATCATGCAGAGCTTTGCAGGCTTGCTTAACAGTCTTAGACTTTATTCCTAAGCAAAAGAGCTAACCACGGAAGAATTTTAAGTAGAGTAATGATAAAATCAGACATGAATTTTTTACAAGGATCATTTTGGCTGCCATTTGGAGAAGAGATAAGCCCATGGCTACTTGAATGGACCAGCCTAAGGATAGCTGGCTGACACTGGTTGATTGGGAGGGGATATAGAGAAATCTGGAAATAAACACATTTGTGAGATAGGGGAGGAGTATAGAAACTACAGATATTATGTTAGATGTTTTCAAATGCATTATCTCATGCAAATCCCAAATTTTAAGAGTTATCATACTATTTTCAATATGTAAAAGCTTGAAGCTTAGAGAAATTGGCAGACCTTGTACTACACCCAAATCTGCATGAGTTACAAAATCAACCATCTGCAAAATAACAGTCAACTTTTTTGCTATAATCTTTCATGTAATGTATTTTGTATTTAATTAATATATATTTATCTCAGATTAGTTTGTTTCTGCCTCACTAAAATTCATTCAAGTAAATTTTAAATTAAAATCATATTCACATTAAAGGTATTTCCTACATTTAACAATTTAAAAACAGATAAATTATATTTCTACAGATGATTACAAGATATTCACACTCTCCCTTTATTTTGTCTGCTTTTATTTACTAAGTTATGCACTTGCCCAGGGGCAGCTGTTGGGTTGCAATAGAGTAATTTCTCAATTGACTAACCATCTGTTAGCAAAACTTTGAGAAAGTCATTCTGAGTTTCCAAGGAGTTGTGCAAAGGTGAAAAGTCTTTAGTGTGAGAGACTGAATATAAAAAAGGCAAATGGGCAGACCATTTATTGTACTAGAGCCCTACCCACAAGCTCTGCTGCAACCAGAACAAAAGTTGGCCAATAAATGCCAGTTTCCTGCTTTTGGCACCACTTCCAACACAGAACCAACCAGAGAAAGACAATATGTTTCCCAAATCAATGACACTAGACGGCTTTCCCACTTCACTGTCTGCCTTTAGTCTCTGCCAAACACAGGTGATGGTGGCTGACTCGCTTTCTACAGCAAGTTCTGAATAATCAATCGCTTGTGCTTGTTTTCATTTGATTTGTCTTCATTTTCTTAAGCGTTACTCTGAGAGCCGTAAGGCGGGAAGGAGGAAGGGGCAGGGCTAGTTAGGACTAATCAGGGGGCTTCCCAAGACCCATGGCATGGAGAGGAGACAGGGCCAGCTGGGCAGCTGCATCACGCGTGTCCAGCATCGCTGTCCTGCAAAGCTGCCACTAGCTCTGTCATGAGCAAAGGGATCTTTCCTAGAAAAGAGGAGGGAGAAAGACAGGGTCCTACTGAGGTGGAAAAGGAGGAATGGCTTAGTCCAGAATGCAGCACTGTGAAAATCCAGCACAACTATTAAATACACAATGTCAGGCAGCGACCTTGCCCAATTAGCTATCTACTTTTTTCTACACATTCTTATTCTTTGTCCTTGTATATACTTTGGATGTATGTCTTTAATCATACATATTAATAAATCTTCAAATATTTTTTTCTCAGTCTGTGTCTTGTCTTTTCATTCTCATGAGTGTCTTTCACAGAGCAAAATTTTTAAAAATCTGATAGTCTAATTTAACATTCTTATTTTATATTTTATAGTCTTCATGTGCTATTTCTCGCTTCTCTTTGTGACACTCTAATTGCATTTATGTTATTCCATTGGATATGGCTGGAAAGCTCACTGGTACTCTATTCACTTTGTTCAGTCTTTTTTTTTTTTCATTCTATGTTTCATTTGGAATAGTTTCTACTACAAATTCTTCAAATACTATGGATATTAGAATTGGAATCACAAAGAACCAATGCCAGAAAATTATTCTATTAATAAAAAGAGCATAGATCATTTAACAGACTTGCAAAATAAGTTAAATAGGCTTAGAGGTTTTTTTTAAATTATAAGGTATTTATGAAGTCCCTATATAATTATTCATACACATAAATTTATATTTACAATTTATGGATTTTTTCCACTGCAATGTATACGTTGAAGCTATTTATTATTAACACTGTAGAAGTTAATATATTTCAATCATTCCATCATAGTATAGAAATGAGAAGAGAGAATAAGACATCAGAGAAACATATGATCTGGCTTATGCGTGCTGACTTTCCACATAATCACAGAATCAACATAGAATGGGCCATGAGGATAAAGGAAAAGCTCAAAGCCCCACTTCACTGTCAGTTTGTGACTATTAGAAAAGACTTCCCAGCATGGAGGCCCCACATTATTACAAGAAGGCAAAGGAGTAATGGTTGCTAACCTAATGAGTGTGAAGCTTAGACATTAATCAGCAGTGGCTGGTTTTGCACGGCCAAGCTACAACCCTCAAGCTGGCCATGTTTGGGCATTAAGAAAGCCAAATTTCTGACTCATGAGCCTCCCTTGGCTCCATAAGGATCTAGAAGTTCTTACTCTTCTATGGTAGCTTAGTAAAGTCAACAGCTTTGCTACTAGGTCCTTGAGCAAATGGGGGAAAAGTAACTCCATAGTAAAATTACAAAATGAGCACCTGTGCTAGAGGAAAGATTGTAGAAGTATCAACTATTTGGTTACTGATAATACCAGTAAGAAAAGAAATACGAGGCACTGGTCATAAAGACCAGTGGAAAAGAAGAGTAACACAAAAACTTTCACATATAGCTAATAACTCAACTACCTACAACCACTGTATCATGCAAGCCTCCCTTCCCATGCATAGCCTATATAGAGATTACAGCCTTCAGGAAGAGCAGTTGCAGATTAGCATTTACCTGAAAGAGACTGAATTACCTGGACGATATCTTAAACTAAAAGAGAAGGGAATATATTAAACTGCTAAGTTAAGATGTATATTCCACTTTTATTCCCAATGGAGTTCATGAGAAAGATGAGACCTTTTTAGAAAACAAAGAATCTCTATTATCTCTGCATATCTGAAAACCAGTGTATTACATTTGAATTCCATTTAAGATGTTTGTAGTAAAATAATTCAATAGATCATTATTAAAAAATCAGTTCCCTAATATTTGACATGTTTTAATTGCTTGACAAGGAAAAATGATAATTAAGTTGCACTTTTAGAATCCTGTAGAAACTGAAGTATATCAACACATTTAACATCTTATGCTACCTCCTAGAGTGACAAATGTAAGGGCTATTAATAAATACTCTAGTGATAACCTAAAAATATACATGTATATGCTTATGTGTGTTGTCTATATATATGTATATATATATTTCTATTTAATAAAGTATCCTCCAACTTCAACATGACAGGAATTTTTATGAAGTCATGAGAAATCTAAATTCCATAAACCAGTTTAATGAGGATAATGCTGAGATATTTATATTTAATCCTTCAATTGAAAAAATAATCTACTGTTTAGTGAGAAGATTTCAGCTGATTATTTTAGAAGACAATGTTTTAATTTCTCAACTTATGTGCTATAAAAAAGTTGGTGATAAACATTACAATTCAGGCCCTCAAAATTCCATCCATTATTTTCTTCATCATCATTTTTAACAATAAAAGATGTTTTAATTTTGACTTTCATAGGAAAAGTCAATGCTTAAAAATTACTAATTTGTTGAGTAGCTAAAAGGATATTTCAAAATCAAATCAAAACAAACATTGGATTGATTTACTGTTAAAAAAGTAATGATGAGAGAATCTGAGTATTATCAGTTTACAAGCTTTTAAAGAACTCTAAATAGAATATAATATATAAAGCATATAAAGTTGTATTCTCTTGGAAAAAATAAACACATACATATATTAAAGCTCAAATTTATAGCATTTAGTTGTATAATAATTAATTAAGAACACTGAGGATCTGTGGAGGAATAAATGTATGTTTCTGGTTCTGGTTTTATTTTATAGTAGCAAATAAACTCAGATTGAGAGAGATAAATATTTAGAAACATGTACTTTTTTTAAAGCTCACCATGCAATCTTATGACATTTTTTAACTTAAAAAATTCAGATACTTTAAAAACAAATAGAAAATTATTAATATCTAACAACTTCTCTCATTCCTTAATAATTGAAGCTCAATCCATAAGTAGTTAATTTGATGGAACTAGATACAGATAAAGAGGTTTTCAAATATTTATAGTTTGAATATCTAGAAAAATGTATTTCTCTAATACATCTTATAATATTATATTCTTCAATTGTATCTTAAAATGCTTATCTCAATGATCATTCTTATAGTTACTCTATTAAATTTAATTGGGAAATTTCAATTTTATTATGATATTTTATCTGCAATTTAAAGCATAGGTCTTTAAACCCTATAATTGTCAAGTGTACTTATTTAGTTCACTCAAAATCAGATATGAAGCCCTTAATAATTATAGTAAATAATAAAACTATCCATAAGAATTTTGATTCAAGATTTTGGACTCAATACATATAGAAAAAAGGCAGAAAACAGAATAAAAATGGTGAACCCAAGACATTTCTAGAGAGATGTCAAGTTGTTAGTAAAGGATAAAAATGTTGGAAAAATTCTGGAAGATGAGAATCAAAGAGGACAGGTTTTCTTGAGATGGCAGATCTATAAAAGAAAACCACAACCCAAGCACCAGAGCTATCTAAATTCCTTACAAAGAAAGTTGAGACTAGCTGAAGATTCCACCTAAAAACATTTAAAGAGCAGAAAATGACCTTAGACTAAACATCTTGGTATTCAAAGAACCGCAGTGTAAAATACCTGGGCCAATCACCTTCTCTAACATCCACAGGTGCAGAGTTGTTGAGAGCAGCCTGCCTAAGACATTTCTGTGGGTTTAAAGGTTTGAAGCACTAAATGAAAGGAATATTAAAGCTTGAATTATTTCCACATTCAAGGGAGACAATGAGAAAACAAAAAGCTCAGCCCAGATTTGTTTGCTACATTAATCCAATTCCAGAATAAAACGTTTCCAGAGTGATCATAAGAGTCCCCGGTATGCCTACCTGTGCCCCCTCGGGGCACTTTTTGGAGATGCCTACTTATTGACAAATCCCTTCAACTTATTTAGAGTGAGTTGCCACTTGTTTCATTCAAGGGAGATTCCCTTTTGTGAAATGTCCTTTTACAACTGAAGAGGCAATTCACACCATATACTTAATTAACCTAGCCTTTCATTTGTAAGTACAAGCTAAGAGTCATCAGAAATTTGGTAGCAACTATGAGCATGAAATAGAGGGACCAAAATGAGCACATAGGACAAATGACCCTGAAAGGAACAGACTTACTTCAGACAGTAAAAGAGGACATTAAAAATTCAAATTCATATCCCTTGAGAAATGCAAGACATAGGATCTCTAAGCAAATACCAGCTGTTATGAAAGAGCAGAAAATAAAAAGAGTTCTTAAAAATAAAAAAAGATAAAAATCATTTAAAATTTAAATGAACAGACCGTATAATAAAGAATATGTGGGACAAATTATTAAGCAGGCAATCCAAATACTAAACTTGAAGAAATCTTTCCAATAGAAAGAGCACATCAAACATCAACTGGCCAATGTTTTATTTCTCCCTCCTACACAAACATCGCTGGATAAATTTTCTGTTCCCTGAGGAACATCTGAATGACATATTGCAGACTGTGTAGCTTTTCTGCAGTACAGAACCTAAAACATTTACAGATTAGAAAGTAAATAAGCATATAGTATATGCTAATTCTTTCCTTATGAATAGTTATTTTTTGTTTTCACCATTTAATGAAGTTATGGACTGTGGCCTATCTGGGAAAGTACAGTAATTAGGAATCAATTACACTTTACATTGAAGCACTGGTTATTTGGCCACTGTGGGGTAATTGGGAAATAATTATATTATCATTTTTATTTACTTTGGCTACACAGAAGCACAGCGTTTTAGTGGTGATGTGCTGCCAAATTACACATACATTCGTTCATATTAGGTCATGAAACGGGAAGACAGTGGGAGAAACCTGCTCACTTAGAATGAACTCCAAAGATAATGTGTAAGATCAAGCAACTATGCAACAATAATGAGAGCTTCTCAATTAATTTCCATTCCCAATGCAATTAGTGCCACTTAATAGAATGTGTAGCAGTATCAGAAAATGGATCTAAATGTGTTGCTGGTTTTCTTGATGTTTTTAAAATTTGACCACTAAAAGGAACTAAAAGATTCAGATTCAAGGTTGGTTTTATTTTGGGGAAGGTAAAGGTTTTTTATAAGAATAAAAATGCCTTAAGAATAGTGCATCACAATAAACAAATATAAACAATAATAAGTTGGCTCTAACTTTCTTGAAGAGGTTTTCAATTGGAAATTTTTAAAGAGAAATTAGTCTCTGTTTATTAGGAAACTGAGAAACAAAATCCTGTGGTAGTAGAGAAATATTTTGTTTTAATTATTCTTTGTCTGTATTTAATTAATTTCTAGCATTGATACTGCTAACCAGGTCTCACAGGGAAAGCTAGTGGTGAAAATCATTGAGCCAGGATCTTAATTGAAGATTCTAATAAGAATTTCATAGGAGTTTCCACATGGAGGATAAACAGGTAGTTTACTTTCTAAAAACAAGGCAAAGGAGATCTCAAAGGTTCTACTTAAGCAACATCTGTATTAACAGAATCCATATTTATGATCATTGTTGAGACCTGTCTCAACTGTTAGCAAGTGATGTGAATTTGGCATGCAGACTATTGTTTTTTTCTTCTTTACTTCTTTTCCTTTTTCTCACTTTTTTTAACTTTAAAAATATCAGTTATTTAAAAAAATGGATTTCAGACTCTCATCACAACTAAGTGTTTTTAACATGCAGCACCAAAAATTTATTTGCGTGTAAAATTTACAAGTAGAGGAAAAGCTTAGCTAAATGATTTTTTCCACTGCCAAGAGGTAACCCTGTCTTGTATTGCTGAGAATGACCCCGGTTTGCAGCATCCTCAATCTGAAAGGTCTGTATACTATGATGAGGAATGTTTTCTCTGGCTTCCAATTGTACTTTTATCATGGCCACAGTCAAAAAACGCAAGCTTCCCAAACCATCTGGATCTCAAATATTTCATGAAAGTATTGTTCAGACATAAATGGATCTTAGTCCGTGCTTTTAAATGGAGTGTGTACTTTTTCCTCCAATGGATGGGGGATGATACCTAATAGCAAGAGTTGTAGTCCTTAAAATAAATTGGAAGCATTGTTCCATGGCTGCCTTCAACTAATACCAACGCTATTATCTTCTTTCAGATCAGCCTACCAAATGAGGCGGTACAAACACCCTATAGACACCAAACTGTTCTAAAAGCGCGGTACACTTGATCACTGCTTACACAGTTACTTAAGAGGAGGAACCTGAGAACCAAATAAAGGTAATTAAGTACAGGAGGTTTGTTTTTTCATTATAAGCAAACTAAATTAAGGAAAACAGAATTATCACTGTGGAGGGAAGAATATAACAGAAATTGTCTCAGACGTGACTCTATAAAGCATTACTTAGTAGTCAACTAACTTGCATCATTTAACAATAGAAAATTAAGATAATGGGCACAAATGGGCTTTTCCCTTCCTGAGATGCAATTTGGTTCTCTTTCTTTTATTCATGTAACTGTGAAATTAAATTTAACAAATGGTGAAAGAAGTAAAATTATTTTAAATGTCTTTTGCTGGAAAAAATTAACAAAGAGTAAATAAACATTATTACATCTATTTGTAGTACTTTTTTTTTCTGGAAAGCCAAATACCAATAAAAACAGGTCACCCTGACGACCCAGGATGATGCCAACATTATCCCCTGAAAAGGAGAAAATAGAATTTAGCAATAGTTTTATGATCACACAAGTTTTATACATGCTAAACTTCCATTTTTTTCAAATTTTTTTTTTCAAAATTAACTTCAGAATATAGGCAGATTTTTTTCCCCTTAATTACTCTATTTGTATCTGATTAAAGCAAATTCCAGTTTCTATTGGAGACATGCTCAGGAGCAATTGAAGTATGAAATTGAAACATACACAGTTATCGCTACTTGAGTATTTTTGATTTGAAAATGGTGGTTGCATAAGGTTTAACACTAACTAGTGTTTAAATTTTTAAAATATTAACTAGCATTTGTTTTCTGGAGGAGGTTTCAGTGTGGCGATTTCCCACATGGAGAGAACATTACTGGTGACAGTGAGGCACAACTCAGCTGGAGCTCTGAAGCTTCTCAGGAGCACATTACTTCTATCTTATTGTACAACCGCCCATGATTTTCTTTATATGCTCAAATTAGCATGTCTCCATCGATGGATTTTAAGTGATTCTGTGCTGGGTTTTGAACAAATATTCAGTCTTTTAAAAATGCCTTACAGTGGAGGAGAATGGTAGGTAGGAAATGGTTGTCACTAGGACACACATGTGCCAGAGGAACGATCAGAACGATTTTGTGACGATCAGGAGAGCAGAGCAGAGCCAATCAGAGTACTATCTACCCGGTCTGTTCATGTCTAATTGAGTAACAACACTGTTCATGTTTAATGAAGGATAACATGAAAACAGCCAACTTTTGATCTACTGCCAGTCATTAACTTGTAACCTGTTAGACCTCCCACCTGGAGCCACACAGACATTCATTCTTTGCATAAACCTTAGATTATGTCTGGGATTAATACTTTTGTCTTTTCTGCTGTATTTTCTTTAGTGAAATTCTGCCTTAATCTCACTATAATTGGTAATTCAGTCTTCTCACAGAAAATATAACATCAACCTTCAAGAAAAAATTATAGAATCAGACATTAGGGGATGAAAAAGTATCATTTTACTAGTTAAAAAACAAAAGTATTAAGACATTTACACAGGGTCTCAGAGCAAGCTAGTAGAAAAGCTGAAACTATCAATAGAATGCACATCTCTGGTTTCCCAAATCAGTTTTTATACCAGTTAATTATGTCTCAAAGCAATACACATCTGTTCAGAAAAATATAAATGATTTTCTAAATGATACTTTCTTACTATTACTATTGAATCTGGGCTATCATTAGCAACCTTAATCAACAGATCTTTTAAATCAGACTAATGTATTTGGACCCATGACATTTTCTAACTACTTCTTAAAACATCAATTTAATTAAATTCCATTTTTCTACTTAAATACTCTAATGGCTCCCATTTCCTTGTGAAATAGAGTTGAAACTCTTCAATCTACCATTAAAGACTCTGCATGTCACCTGACCTGTTCTGACATATTTCTGTGTATACCCTACTACAGATAGCAAGGCAGTGTTGTCTTTTGGTTAGAAAAAAGACAAAGGAACCATGGGTCACACAGCTTGACTACAAATCCCTATTCTGCCACTGACTAGTGTGTCAATCAGTGGTCAAGTTACTTATCCACCTTGATCAAGAAAAAAAAAATGTAGAGCTCACCTCATATGATGGTTAGAACATAAATGAGATGAGAAAAAGCCAGATTAATATATATGCATGTGTGCGTGTAGACAGACATTACCAACATGTGTAGTTACGCGGTGATTCAATTTCTTACATCCAGCTGATTTATACTCACTTCCTTTCTATATTGTCCCTTCATGAATGCTATTTCTCTCTCCTTGGAATAATTTCTAAGTCTCATCATATACTTTTATCTTCTATAAAGCCCTCAATTATTTAGATTAAATGAACACTCTTTGCTGTAGTTTATAGAATGTAAAAATAATAGTAGCTGCTAACTTTTAGAGGATTTACCTGAAGCCCCCCAATATTAAGTGACTTGACCTATTAGTTTTCTGTTGCCGTACAATGTATCACCACAAACTTATCAGCTTGAAATAACAAATATTGATTTTCTCCTAGCTCCTGTGTGTCAAGAATTCAGTCAAAGCTTAGATGAGTCATCACTGAGCTGCAATTAAGGTGTTGACACGGACCGGAAGTCAGAGAAAGCTCGATTATAATCATAATAATCCTGGGTTGTAATTAGAGGAAATGGATGAAAGTTTTTCTCATTCAAGTCAAATTTCATGTATATAAAACAAGATGTTTTGTGAGGCTAATAAACAAACAGAGTTAGCTAGCTATATTCTTATACATCAAGCTTTTGAAGAATTTAACATAGTTATATTTATCATTATTTTATTATAGTCACCCTAAGTTCTTTCCTTTTTAACTAACAGTTTTACAATAAATTTGATCATTTTTTTCCTGTTTGTATGGCACTGATACTTTCCAAAATATTTATGTCTATAGTCCATTTTTCAGTGGAGATATTCACCTATTTTCACGCTAAAGTGTTTTTATAGAGATATTAAAACATCCCCCCAATAAAAAAAAAAATCCTTTTACCACTTTCACACATCATTTTTAGTTTATATTCCATTTAAATTTTAAGATATTTTCCCATAAAGAACTTTTCTTAATTTTCATTTTATAAAAGTTATTTATGTTTTCCTTTCTTTATATTGTCTATGGCTCAAGCACAGAAAGTCCTTATACAGATGCAGTGTTATATAGGCATTAATCTCTACTTTATTCTGGGAATAGTATTGTTTTATACATCTCTAGTATATGCTGAATTTATTTTAGTGTAAGGTGTAAGAGGTCTAAATTACTTTTCCAAATAATTAACAAATTTTAAGCACTGTATTTTTCATAATCTCTCTCCCCTTACTGCTTTGACAGCCATCATCATATTAAAGTCTGTTTACTTCCACTGATCTTTTTCTGCATCAGTTCCTAATATCTTAATTTTTGTAGCTTTATATGCTTAAGATACGAGAAAGTTATGTATATCATCCTCATTTTATGAAAATTTCCCTCCATACTCAAGTCTTTTTAAAACTCCAGGTTAAGTTTTTATGATTTTCTTTATGCTGGTACAAAAGCAAATCAGTACCCGTTTATCTTTTTGCCTATCAGGGCTAGCTGAGACTGGTGACTTTTGCCTTAGCTAGGATACTCACGGAAGGTCTAACTTTTAGTCTATAATGCTTAGGATTATAAAATTTATATCAATGAAGATGCGAATCTACAAATAGGCTCAACAAAATGCACACTAGTAAAGGAAACCGATATTGCTAGGAGAATATTTTGGTTCTACATTTGGAACTCTTGTAAAGGGTAAGTTTCTAACGTTAGGTGTGTTATTTTTTCCAATGGCAGATACTATGGTTGGAAAGTTGGTTTTGTGCAAAGAAGTTGATTTCAAGGCAACGGAATACTCATAAATTTAGAATTAGTCATACAAATCTTTCATGGTATGCCCATATGTTGTTATGGGCTTTAATTAAGATTACTCCTATAATAACAAATCAAAGAAAACACAGGCATCCTAGACTACAGTATACAAGACTCATGCCATTTAAGTGCTACATTTATGTTTCCTTTGAAGGCACAGGAGATCCATCATCATAAATTTATATACACTTTATATAACATTGATGTTTTTATGGGTATTTTATTGACTTTAACATTTATGAAATTGTAGCCATTTTAATGCCATATATTCAAACATATTGATTTTTCTCAACCCAGTACCATTGCTACAACAGCATTCCATTTAAAAATTGTAGGCTAGACAGTTGTCTACTGGCAGTTTCTATTGATCATGCATAGAAATTTGGATTCATACCACAGCAAAATACTACAAGCTTCAGGGTTTTTTTTTTATATTGGTTTCCATTTTTAAATGCTTACAGTGTTTTGCCTATCAATGAGAATTATTTTTAAAGCAGTCAGCATGTGTAGAAAAAGAATAACATAGGAAAATATTTTCTTGCATCTAAATTCAAAACTTTTGTTCAGTGAAAAATAGCATTATAAAACAAATAAAAAGGTCAATAGGGATATACTTGATCAAGTAGGACAAATACATGCATTGTATTTGAATTAGCCAAATTTTCTTATCATTTTACCTAACTATCTAGTGTATATACAGCCAGCAAAAATCAACTGAATTATTAAGGAGCATAAACAAAAACCTCACACAAGAGGAAAAACAAAAAAATTTTAACATTACTGATAATCAAAAGAATGCAATTGAAAATAAAACAATATGAAAACATTTGTCTATTAAATAAAAAATATTTAAGTGACTGTTATTGAAGCTGCAAAAATTATTGTTATAACTTTATTCTCAATCTTACTCTATAAAATATTTAAGACCATTTACAAAAAATACAAAATATACTAAAAAAAATACAGTCACATGACACATAATGACATTTCAGTCAACAACAGACCATATGGGACCGTACGACAGTGGTCCCATAGGATTATAATGGAGCTGAAAGATTCTATTGCCTACTATTTACTAAAGTTTTTACCATTATTTTAGAATATACTCCTCCTACTTATTAAAAAAATTGTTGCCTGTACAATAATCATAGGCAGGTTTTCAGGATGTATTTCAGAATAAGACATTGTTATCATAGGAGATGACAGCCCCATGAATGTTATTGTCCCTGAAGATGGACAAAATGTGGAGGTGGAAGACAGTGATATTGATAATCCCCGCCCTGTGTAGGCATAACCTAATATGTGTGCTTGTGTTTTACTTTTCAATAAAAAATGTTTAAAAAGTAAAAAATACAATAGAAAGATTTAAAAATAGTCAAAAGCTTGTAGAATATGGATATAAAGAAAATATTTTCATACAGCTATACCATGTGTTTGTGTTGTAAGCTAAGTGTTATTACAAAAGAGTCGAAAAGTTAAAAATTTCATTTTTTTCTTTAATATTTCTGAACTTTATTTTTATTTATTTATTTTTTAAAATATCTATCTCACCCACCAAGTAAGCCACCCAGACCTGCAGAAGTGCTGGTTGGAAAACAGGACAGTCTAGAACAGATTGTGAAGGAGAGAGAAATGTTAATACATCACTGGTTGCCTACAGAGCACCTACAGCACTGAGAGTTGTGGTTTGCCCCATTAACCCTCCTCTTGTAAGTTTCCTCAGAAATTGTGGCCAACCAAAATCCTGAAAAACTGTATCTGGCTGCAGTAGATGTAGTGTTAGACCTACGTTGCTGTGCGCATTGTAGTAGATGCTGTTAGTGACCTCCTAGCTTCCTTTTACCATCCAAAGCCACTACACTCTTGGGAGCAGACCAAAGCTAAACTCTAGCTGAGCCCACATCTTTGCTTACCTGTTTCCCTGCTCTGTGCTGTCTCCTCATTCTTTCTCCTGAGAGCACTTCTCCATATATTACAGAAACCTGTTTCAGACTATACTTAAAGACCTCAACCCCAAAACAGGGAGAGAAACTATTTCCACATTAATGTATCCCTGAGACATTCATACACTATTGATGTCTGAGAAAATTGGTACAACTACATACGGCAAAACAGTTTAAATCTCTGACTTTTTTTAACTTTGACATTTCCTTTCTAAGGCAGTTATCTTTCAGAAATAATCACGCAAAATTTGAAAGAAATAAATACATAAATGATTATTACAACATTGTTTTCAATGGCAAAAATACTGAATGGGCATCAGTATGGGAATGGATTAAATACATCATGATCACAGTACATACACACATTCCATATCCATGAAACAGGACTAAACAGACTCATTCACTCTAACGTAGACATACGTCCCACACATGGTAGAAGTAAATCAAAGAGCTTGCGTACAGGTACTTTCATGTCAGCAGAATTGAGTTCTTTGCAGGCTCTGCCTCTTATTTACTGCACGATGGTGAGAAAGGTACTTAACCTAACTAAACCTACATCTCATTTTCTTCATTTTAAAATTGTTTTCTAACAAGATATCACATGCAAAGCACTTAGCACAATATTAATGACCAATATAAATTAGCTGTTCTTTTATCATTATATATATATATATGTATTTTTTTTTTTTTTTGAGACAGAGTCTCACTCTGTTGCCTGGGCTGGAGTGCCATGCTGTCAGCCTAGCTCACAGCAACCTCAAACTTCTGGGCTCAAGCCATCCTCCTGCCTCAGCCTCCCGAGTAGCTGGGACTACAGGCATGTGCTACCATGCCCGGCTAATTTTTTCTATATATTTTTAGTTGGCCAATTAATTTCTTTGTATTTTTAGTAGAGATGGGGTCTCGCTCTTGCTCAGGCTGGTTTCAAACTCCTGACCTTGAGCAATCCGCCTGCCTCGCCCTCCCAGAGTGCTAGGATTACAGGCATGAGCCACCGCGTCCAGCCCTATCATTATATTTTAAGTGACAGTGTTAAGGACCAGAACACCGTGACTCATTGGGTGTGTCTGGGGAACAATATGGCACTTGACAATGCAGTTTAGGAAGTACAGAAGTTAAAGCATGGGTTTGTGATTAGATTACCTAGGCTAAAGGTAAATATTGGGAAAATTTGTTAAATTCTCTAAACTCTAATTTCTTCATCAGCAAAACTGATACAATAACAGATCCTTCTTTTGGGGGTTAGTACTCAACAGGCTTAAATAAGATAAAAATCATAATAGCTAATGCTTACTCAGTGGCAGTTGTCATTTTACAGATATATTTTGTCTTAACCTCTCTCTAGACTTAGGAGGTAGACATTGTTATTACCCCTATTTAACAGATCAAAAAGCTAAAGCATAAAATAGTTAAATAATTTGCCAAGAGTCACCTAGCTAGCACAAGTTAAATCAGGATTTGAATTCAATCTGTCTAATTTCACAGCCTGGAACTATAAACACTTTTATGTAATATGATTCCTGACCTATACTAAGGGCTCAACAAAGGATGAATATCGTATTTGTTTAAAATATATGTATGCATTTGTATGTGTGTACACATATATACACACATACATGTGTGTCTGTGATTATTCATAGAAAAATATCTGGAATGTATTTAAATAATTGTTATCGTTACATCTAGAAAGGTGTTTCAGGGAGATTGGAGGAGGATATTAACTTTTTAATCAAAATATTTTCATTCTTTAGAAATTTTTAAATGAGCGGGTATTCTTTTGAAAGAAGAATAAAAATATGGTTTTACAAATCAAGAAAATTACTTTAGTTGAATCCTAAAAATAGATTCAATTAAGACAAGTTAAAATTTGTACACTTAGTAATAAAGAACCAATTACAATTAAAAGTTCAGGAATGACAGCTAGGTAGGAAAGTAGAAAAACAAGACATCTTCTAATCATAGTCCATTAAAGATGGAATGCATTTATTATGTTGCGACAAAATTTAGGGAATAGGGAGTCACTGACATTCTTCAACTAGCCAGTTCATTCCCCAGCTGAAGGTGTGCAGATCATCACCTGGCTCCACTTGGCACACTCTATCAGAGACTCCAGATGAGCAATATAAACAAAAGTGATGGGCAGGCTCTCCTCATTCCCCTCTTACCCCACTCAGAGGTATGCAGAGCATTTGAGTTCCATGTGAAAATAACGACAGAAAAGTTGGGAAAATCTCTTTCCATATTCCATGTCAGATTTTTATTAAATTATTGGATCCTAATCAACACATTTTAAAAAGACTCCAGAGAAACTGCACTGAGTTTAGGACAGAAGATATAAAAAAACTGTTAAAGAGCAAAAGACTAAGAAAATTGGGAAGTAATTTAGATAGTATAATCTGGACAAGAAAAGTGATTCACGTGTACGCTATTGGCTTGGGGTAGCTGTTGATAGCTATAGTTGACATGATACAAAGAACCAAGTTACTTTTCATGGTAGACATATGTCTAATTGCTTAAGCTTACATTGTATTGGATATTTCAGTAGAAAACATACTGTGCAAAGTGATTAAAAATGAGTTTTATTAGCACAAAGAAATAGAACCTACAGAAATAGAAAAATGCCTTCTGTAAAGTTCCAAGATGGACCATGATCAGATATCCCTTACTTACTTTATCTAGGGGTCGAAATAGCACAAGGGTGCTGCAGCTCTATTAGAGAACACATCTGCACTCTGGGCTCTTTTTTGGTTAGAGTACGTCTTATGGCATCACATAGAACTGGCTTGTTTTAGCAGAAGCCCTGGTTTTGTAAAGAGTAAAATACAGGAACAAGAAGCATGAACACATGAATCAAACTGGCTGGGGCACACGATCTGTCTCTACACCAGCCCAGCAGCTATATGCCTTGGGACACTTACTAAATTACTCTGAGCCAGTGATTTTGATTTTCACGTGGAAAAAATACCTTTACAGGGTCATGGTAGAATTACTATGACAATACACATGACAATTGTGACATATAGCAGGAGATTATAAATTAGAACTACTATTATTTTCCTGTGGCCCTCCACACGTCATAACCTCAGTCTATTTGTGAAAATCATACTCTTCCAGCCTTCACTGTAACAAAACAGCCAGACTGCAAATGAACAACCACACTGTGGAGAAAATGGAATCAGTAAGTAGCCAAAGGAGGAGCTAGAAGGCAGAGAGGAGTTATACAGGGAGAACAGGAGACAATTCATTATTTCTGACTCTCGGATGACATTTCTCTTCTTTGGACATAAAAGTTGTGAGAATAGAGAAGAAAATGGAGCTACCACTTTTGTGATGTGATTTTTATTTTCAGTTTGAATAAGGTGCGCCCCAGAGGCAAGGCTTGGCATAATCAACCCCTGTAGTGGGTGGTTCCAATAAGCCAAGTACCTATTTATTCAATCGAACGCAAGACTGAGTATGTTGACACAGCCAGCTTCAAAGCAAGCCAAGAGCTAAGTGCAGAGAGACGCAAGCTGTTCCGTGGAGAAGAACACAAAAGCCTTCCAATAAAGGGAAGCCTTTTCCAGATAGAAGGCACCTTAGCATTCTGGAGTCGCAAAGGTTTATTTACAGTTTAGAAATAAAATTGCTTCTGTTCCCATTGACATCTGGGGCTTGATGAGGAAGCATTTTAATAAGTACTGACGCAAGTTGGTTTTCTCTAAAATGTAACCTTTGTCATTTTCAGTTTGCTGTTTTATTTAAAAGAGATAACTAAGAACTCTTCTGCTGCCTTCTAGTATTGTAATATTAGGAAATCCACTTTATCTGATAGCCAGTCATTTATTTATTAATTTTACAGATACAAACCGTGTCCTTTAAAATGCCAGACTCTACAGAAGGCCCTGGAAATACAAAAGTGAGTTGGACAAGATTGCTCCTTTCAGAGAAGTTCACAGTCTAGTGGGGGAAATGGATGTCTGAACAGAGAATTTCAACAAAGTGAGAAAAATGGCAATACTCACAGGCGTAAAAATGGGGCACTTCCTGAACTGGTTTAACAGAGGCCTCATGAAGATACTTACAACTGAGCTTCGTCTTTAAGGGTAAGCGAGCACTGTCGGGGCACAGACAATGATTCCCTAAAATACAGCACTTTGGCATGCTGAGTGCTTTGAAAATTGAAAGACCTCAGAAAGAAGTCTCAGAACCAAGGTCTCTCTCTGACCTTCCCTGCCTCCTGGTCTCTCTGATCCTCTTTCAGAAACACTGGGAGGAGCTCTCTGGAATTTCCTTATCTGGCTAAGAAAAGGCACCATAGATTTTGGAAAGTGACCTAGAACAAACTTCACGTGTAGTAATGCAACTCCCAGCTGTCCAATCAAAGGGGTTCCATGGTGACAACTGAGCCACTAGACAGGTCCCAATCCGGACACGATAAAACAAGGCGCAGGCCATAACCAAGTCCTTCTTTGGGCCCTTCCTTTTGTTCTTGTCTTGCTGCAACAGTGGGTCTGGTTGTCATCTGCAGCACATTTATCACGCTCTGTAAACCTAAATCTTGCCCTTGCCCTATAATCCTATCTTTCTCTCCTCAGTAAACTTCATTTTTGTGCTCACCTAACTTCGGTGCATCTGGTCATTCTTCAGCCATGAGCACATCAAGAACCGACATTTTAGACTGAAACCTGACACAGCTAGGAATCATGGCTCCTGCAACCCCTTCCTCGGGTTGTATTAATTTGCTACAAAAGCTCATAGAACTCAGGAAAAACACTTTCCTTACATTTGCCGGTTTATTACAAAGGATATAGATGACAGATGAACAGCCAGATGGAAGAGATCCACAGGGCAAAGTATGTAGGAAGGGCACAGAGCTTTGAAGCCAGGCATTGACTTCTCTCTATCTAAGAAAGTCCAAGATGGCATCTTCTTTCAATATAAACCTGTTTTATCTGCATTGAAAATCAGTTGTTTAGTGTAACTATTTTCATCAGTGATCTTACCTACATCTTCTGGATCTTACTGTAGCTTCTAGACCAACACTTACTGTTTCACC
>CAUYRT010040861.1:0-44805 GCA_963574885.1 Lepilemur ruficaudatus | reverse complement strand
AGCTGGGACTACAGGCATGCGCCACCATGCTCGGCTAATTTTTTCTATATACATTTGGTTGGCCAATTAATTTCTTTCTATTATTAGTAGAGACGGGGTCTCGCTCTTGCTCAGGCTGGTTTCGAACTCCTGACCTTGAGCGATCCGCCCGCCTCGGCCTCCCAGAGTACTAGGATTACAGGCGTGAGCCACCGCACCCGGCCTATTTTTAGTTTTTTGAGGAATCTCTATACCATCTTCCCTAATGGCAGTACTAAATTACATTCCCACCAACAGTGTGCAAGGGTTCCCTTTTCTCTACACCCTTGCCAATACTCTTTATCATTCATCTTTCTGATAAAAGCCATTCTAACAGGTATAAGGTGATATCTCATTGTAATTTTAATTTGCATTTCCCTAATGATTAGTGAGGTTAAACATTTTTTCGTAAAGCTGTTGGCTATTTGTACATTTTCTTTTGAGAAATGTCTGTTCAGGTCCTTTGCCCACTTTTTAACTGGATTATTGTTTTCTTGCTATTGAGTTGTTTGAGTTCCTTATATATTTTGGATATTAATCCCTTATCAGATGTATGATTTGCAAGTATTTTCTCCCACTCCCTGGGTTGTCTCTTTACTTTGTTAATTGTTTCCTTTGCTGTGCAGAAGATTTTTTTGTATAATCCCATTGGTCTATTTTTTCTCTTGTCGCCTATATTTTCAGGGTCATATGCAAAAAATCATTACCCAGACCAAAGTCGTTGAGCATTATCCCTATATTTTCTTCTAGTATTTTTAAAGTTTCAGGTCTTATATTTAAGTCTTTAATCTATATTGAGTCGATTTTTGTACGTGGTAGGAGATAAGGATAAGATTTCATTCTTTTGCATGTGGATATCCAGTATTTCCAACATCATTTACTGAAGAGGTTGTACTTTCCCCATTGTGTGTTCTTGGCACCTTTGCTGCAAATAAATTGACCATAAATGCACGGATTTATTTCTGGGCTTTCTATCCTGTTCCATTGGTTGATGTGTCTGTTTTTATGACAGTATCATGCTGTTTCAATTACAATCACCTTATAATGTATATTTGACATCAGGGAATGTGATGCCTCCAACTTTGTTCTTTTTGCTCAAGATTGTTTTGACTATTCAGGGCCTTTTATGGTTCCATAGAAATTTAAGCATTGTTTTTTTCTATTTCTGTGAGAAATGACATTGGAATTTTGATGGAGATTGCATTGAATCAGTAGATTGCTTTGGGTAGTGTGGACATTTTAACAATATTCATTCTTCCAATCCATAAACATGGCATATCTTTCCATTTATTTACATTGTCTGCAATTTCTTTCATAAGTGTTTTATAGTTTTCAGTATACAGGTCATTTAGCTCCTTGGTTAGATTTCTAGACAACCCCCGTATAATTATAATATTTACAATTAAATATACTTTTACAATGACATTGACATAGACATAAAAAGACATAAAAAGATGTTTACAAAATATTGTAAAGTTAAGAAAAAACAGTTTATAAAGCCATATATATTTTATGATCTCAGTCTTGTAAAAACAATGTATTGGTAGTACAGGTTAAGCATCCCTAATCCAAACTCAAAATCTAAAATGCTCCAAAATCTGTACCTTTTGAGCTCCAACATGATGCCACAAGTGGAAAACAGCACACATAAGTGCCTAACACAAACTTTGTTTCATGCACAATGTTACTAAAAGTATTGTATAAAATTACCTTCAGCCTATTGTATAAGATATATATAAAACATAAATTAATTTTGTGTATAGACTTGGGTCCCCTCCCTAAGATATCTCATCATGTATATGCAAATATTGCAAAGTCCAAAGAAAACCAAAATCTGTAACACTTCTGGTCCCGAGTATTTCAGATAAGGGATACTCATCCTGTATATCATTTAGTATGTTGTTTATCTAAACACATGTATGTGTAAATGATTGGAATATAGTGCCTGACTCACAGTAAGTGCTCCACAAAAAGTTAGCTATTATTATTACACATCTTATCCCTTTTTTGGGGGGTGTCAAACCACTTTATTGAGGGGAATTGGGGACAGTTAACAAATAAGGGCACAGGACAATGAAATCCGACATCTTCGGCCAGGCCCTCCCAGGCTTTGCAGATGCAGAAGGGACATCTTATCCCTTCTTAAACAGACTGTGGCGTACTGCTTATGCTCTTGTGCATCTCGCTCTTATTCATTCACAATAATATCTTAGAGATCTTTCCATCTTTATATTCGATAAATATGCTTTTTTCTTTTTTTTTTCTTTTTTGTTTTTGAGACAGAGTCTCACTCTGTTGCCCGGGCTAGAGTGAGTGCCGTGGCGTCAGCCTAGCTCACAACAACCTCAAACTCCTGGGCTCAGGCAATCCTTCTGCCTCAGCCTCCCAAGTAGCTGGGACTACAGGCATGCGCCACCATGCCCGGCTAATTTTTTTTCTATATATATTTTTAGTTGGCCAATTAATTTCTTTCTATTTTTAGTAGAGACGGGGTCTCACTCTTGCTCAGGCTGGTCTCGAAGTCCTGACCTCTAGCAATCTTCCCCACCTTGGCCTCCCACAGTGCTAAGATTACAGGCGCGAGCCACCGTGCCAGGCCTATATTTGATAAATATAAACCTATTAAATGGCTGCATCGTATTTAATCAGTCCCCCATCAATGAACATTTAGGTGGTTTCTAGTCTTCTGCTACTACAACCAACACTCAAGTGGATATCCTTGTACATCTATTTTTGTGGATATATCTGAGTATATCTGTAAGATAAATCCCTAAAAGTGAAATTTTCTTGGTCAAATGAGATGAGCATTTAAAATTTTCATAGATAGTGCCAAATGATCTTTCATAGAAGTTGTGTTGATTTATACTACAGCCAATAATTTATTAGAGTGCCTGTTTCCCCATATTCTTGTCAACAAAATAAACAATCATTTTATCTTTGTCAATCAGATATAGATGAAAATTGTATTTTAAGCTGTCTTTGTAGTTTATGAATGAGATTAAGCATCTTTCCATTTGTTTAAAACATATTTGTATTTCTTAACCTCCTTATTTTAAAAATGGGGAGTCTGATGTCCAAAGAGAGTGATATATATATATATATATAAGGGTACCTACCTCAGTGTCAGAATCAGCTGGCTCTGTAGTTTACTGAATTTCAATCTTATACTCTTTGCATCACATCACTTTGTCTTTACCTGTACCACATATTACCACCCGGTCGTGGACTGCTCCAGTGTGCTGTCTTCATATCAAGAACATCAGCTCTATCTTTCCAAACAAGTTGCAAGCAGTGCCATAAAAGAAAAAAAAAAAAAAAGAGTGTTTTCAGGTGGCAGACTTGGGCTTGAAACCTGGACCTTCCACGTTCTGTGTGTGTGAACCTTTAGCAAGCCTCAGGTTTCTCATTATAAAATGGTGGCAGATAATACAGGACTAAATGATATATAACCTAGGAGAGCGGCTGGCACACAGAAGACACTTTATAAATGGGAGATACACACATACATCAATTTCTTTTTTTCTTTTTCTTTTTTTTTTTTTTTTTTGAGACAGGGTCTCGCTTTGTCACAGGGGCATCAGCCTAGCTCACTGCAACCTCAAACTCCTGAGCTTAAGTGATCCTCCTGTCTCAGCCTCCCGAGTACCTGGGACCACAGGAGCATACCATCACACTTAGCTAATTTTTCTATTTTTTTGTAAACATGGGTCTCACTGTTGCTCACAGTAGTCTCGACCTCCTGGCCTCAAGTGATCCTCCTGCCTCAGCCTCCCAGAGTGCTAGGATTACAGGCGTGAGCCACCACGCCCAGCCCATCAATTTCTTAATGCCAGGATCAAGACCAACAAGTTTTCTCTACAACTTACCTCTCAAAGTGCAGGGAACTCAGTAACTGCTAACAAATTTCATTGACTTGACCTGAGGGGACACTTAACAGAAATTCGAAAAACAGAAATCTTATTGCCCTGCAGCCTTCTGTTCTTTTGCCCTGGTGTCCCTTGTCCTCATGCATAGTGATCGATTTTTACACACCAAAACCATGCAACTGACTGGCAAAGGAAACAACCGTAAGTGCCCCCCACACTAAACCTCAAGGCATATCTGGTGGGGGGCAGTAATCCTAAGCTAAAGAGGCTTGAACCCTCTGGCAGTTTTGATGACTTTTAGTAGTTTAATGGAGAAGAATGTATCATTACATTCCCTGCTATTTGAGCTGCTGTATGGTGGAAATACAACATGGCCAGATTTGTGTTTCAATAGGACCACTTTGCTGCAGTGCAAAAGGTGATTGCAGTGTAGGTGGGGAGACCAATTAAGAAGCTCCTGCAGCTCCCCTTCTAGTCCGGAGGTGATCGGGGTTGGGTAGATGGAGGTTGACGGGATTGGAGAGAGAAGAAATGGTGGCTAGAGAGAGATCTCTGAGGAGAAGGGAGGAACCTGGATCCACAGCACAGGTGGAAGAATTCATTTATTGTTGGAAGGGAGACACTAATACTGAAGCACAAGAAAAGGTGAAAGAAAAGGTCAATTTGTGAAGGGGACTGGGTGGAAAGGAGGTTGAGGGATTCTGACTTGATGCCTTGTAATTCTCAGCGAACTAGGAAGCAAGGTCATCTCCTAAGCATGAAAAAGAAGGTAGTAGGTAGCTGGATTAGGGACGCTTAGAAGAGTTTCTAGGCAGCTGAGTTTAGAGATGATGACTTTGCTGTAGCTCCAGTCCACAAAGGGACAGCGTCCGCAGGATGGTTCTACTCCTTGGTTCTATATACCACCCTGAGTTAAAGATGAGAAACTTCTATCAAGGATCACTCACCCACTGACATAAATTAAGTAGTTAATAAATAAAGGGGCCCTTGAATATAAAGCAATTTTTTCACTGCCACAAACCATATTATTTATTTTAAAAACCATGAACAGAAAATATAAGACCTCATTTTGTCAACATAATAGGGAATTACAAGGTATACTTCAGTTTTTTGTTATGACCAATTAAGAAATACGGAGAGAAGGAAGAGAGAAGAAAGGGGAAGAGAAAGACAGAAACAGACATACATACACATACAAGGACACAGAAACTGACTTTGATATTGACATTGCCATAATGTTCTCATGTAGGATATGACTGCTAAGACATTCACTCATAAATTCATTAAACATTTATAGCATACCTTTTCTGTGTCAGCTGCTGAAGATATTAAAAGTCGGCAAAATAGATGGGCTCCTGCCCCAAAGGCATTTACATATCTAGCAGGGGAGCAAGACAGTAAGTAATCACACAAATAACCATTTATATTAGTTTCCTGTTGCTGCTGCAACAACTCACCACAAACATAGTGGCTTAAAACAATACCCATTTATTATCTTACAGTTCTGTTGGGTGGAAACATGACACGGGTCTCACTGGCCTAAAATCAAGCTGTCAGCAGAGCTAGGATCCATTCTGGAGCCTCTAGGTGAGGATTCTTTTCCTTGCCTTTTCCAGCTTCTAGAGGCCACCCACATTCCCTGCCCATGGCCCTCTTCCGCCATCTTCAAAACCAACAACATTGCATCTCTCTGAGCCTTTCTTACTTAATCACATCTTCCTGTGACTCTCCTTCTGCCTCCCTTTCCCACTTTTTTTCTTTTGAGACAGAGTCTCACTCTGTCGCCAGGCTGGAGTGCCGTGGCATCATCACAGCTCACTGCAACCTCAAACTCCTGGGCTCAAGTGATCCTCCTGCCTCAGCCTCCCAAGTAGCTGGGACTACAGGCATGCACCACCATGCCCGGCTAATTTTTTCTATATACATTTTTAGCTGTCCAGCTAATTTCTTTCTATTTTTAGTAGAGATGGGATCTTCCTGTTGCTCAGGCTGATCTCGAAACCCTGGCCTCAAGCCATCCTCCTGCCTCAGCCTTCCAAAGTCCTAGGATTACAAGTGTGAGCCACCGCGCCCAGTCCGTTTTCCTCTTTTAAGGACCCTGTGATTACATTTGGGCCCACCTAGATAATGCAGGAGAATCTCCCCCATCTCAAAATCAGTTGGTTAGTAACCGTAATTCCATCTGCAACCTTAATTCTCCTTTGCTATGGAAGGTGACATATTCACAGGTATTGGGGATTAGGACTTAGACATTTTTGAGGGGCCATTGTTGTGCCTACCACACCATTTAAATGCATTACAGCAACTATGTTTTAAACAGGGCTACGACCTTTTGTGCACAATACAGAGCACGGCACTTCCTGGAACTATCATAGGCTGAGTTCCGTTCTTTGCTGCCTAGATGTGTTTGTTTGCTGTTTCCTCTGCCTGGGATGCCCTCCTCCTTGATCTCTGCATACCTATGTTCTAGTTATCTTTTAAGGCCTCATTCAAGCGTTGCCTAAACTCCATCGGGTGGGACAATGAACAGTAAAACTTAATTCCAAGCCCTTAGGATCCTCCATTGGTGAGTAATTGAACTTGTGAGGAAGCCGCTGCATTAAAAATGAGTTCCAATATAGTAAAACATATTTCACAGTACTCATATTGGGTTTTTCAGACACTTCTGCTGGGATCACAAAAGGCAATGAAATGAGTAGGGCTGCTGAAGAGGGACAGGAGGAAGTGCCCTGAAAACACCAAGGGGGAGTATTCTGTTTTTTAAGCCTTTGCTTAAAGTAAAAACAGACAAGTGAGAGCTGATATACAAAAGAACAAAATGATAAGGTATTCTAAATTGTTTGCAAAAGGCTGGGATTAAATCATAGCTCAAGGAAGAGTTGCAGGCTTGCTCAATGGCAAAAACAGAATCAGACATGTGCTCCGAATCCTGCCTCTTCCAGTTAGTTGTGTGACACTGGGCAAATAATTTAACTATTTTAAACCTATTTCCTCATCTGTACAACAGGAATGACAAAAAGTGACTGGTCATAGTGCCTGAAACATAATAAGCATTCAATAAATCGTGACTGCCACGTGAGAGAAGATTCAGAGAGGTGAGGGCATCTGTCCAAGTTTACACAGAGAGGACCAGGCCCCCAGATTCTAGCAGAGGAAAATCATCTGCTGCCTTTTGGTCCTTATTCCGACAGAGATCACTGTGCTAACATACAGCTTTCTGTTTTGTTTCCTTGCGAATACATCATTTCTCATTTGAAACAGAGGATTTTGGTGCATAAACTTGCCTGGTCTGAAGAAGGCTGAATGATTCTATTCTTGGCATTGGACACCGAGATCCAGAAAGTAGAACAGAGTTTCTAGATCCCATTAGTCTTAACCATGCTGAGTGTGGTTAACAAAGACCCTTTTAAACAAATTAAATATCCCTCTGAAAGAAAAGCTGAAGCCAATGCTCTAGATGCCAAATTAAAGGCTTAGGGGATATGTCAGGGTGTCTTCCCATTTTATAATTGTCACTCACACAAGAATGTTTCCCTTTCATTTTGGTTCACATACTCCTCCACGTCCCACAAACAGTTCTCATTTTAAAGCTTAGTTCAATACCAATTATTCTGAAAATTTGCTTAATGTGGTCTGGCGGATTGAAAAAAAATGAATTGGAATTTAAATGTAATAGGAGGCATCTGAATGGAGTGGAATGAAAATTGGACTATGAAGCTAAGAGACATGAGCACCATTGGCATCTTTCCCCGTCTCTGGGTGTTTTTGTTTTTTTTGTTTGTTTTTTTCCCCTGATTGGAAAGGGCGAGGCCTGGGCTCCAAGATCTCTAGGACCCCTACCATCTCTAGCATTCTAAGATTCTACAAGTCCTCTCCACCTCCCCCATGCCCCACAAATTTAAGTATTAGAACAGAAGGGGTGTATGTTTATGGATGTGTGCGGTAGAATTGGGGGAAAATCGTTAAAGGAGAAAAATCACAGGCAGGCACTTCATTTGAGCTTAGCACACCCAGGAATAGTGTACACAAGATGTGGGAAGAGAGGGTGGAAAACTCACTAATAGAATAAAATGTTTACTTTGCTAAGAACGATAAGATCCGAGCAAGCCTGCCTCACTAAAGCCTTTGAAGCATCCCTCTCCATGCTGCATTGTTGAAAACCTACTAAGAGTTGAGGATGAACTAACGAGACCTCAGATGGTTCTAAACCACGTTTCCCCCACTCCTTAAGTTTGGTTTTGTTTTCATTGAAATGTATTCAGCAGGTTAGACACAGGCTTATACCTGCTTTGCTACTGGCGTGTGGGGACAAGCAGCTACAGAAAAAAATGATTACTATTAGTTTTCTTCGTTTTGTCACACAATTAGACTATAAAACCTTCACCTCAAAAGGTATTGCATGTGTTGTTACACAAGAGTCAACATAAACAAATACTGCCTCTTACACTCGCCATAAACTTCATCCAGGCCAGACAATTTAAACATTGCTCTAATTTGGCTTTACAGTTACGGACAAAAGAATGGTAAATTACCAATTATTTGCTAAAAAGCGGACTTCACAAAAGCTGATTTATAATTTCCTTGCTGCTTTGTCATGTCCATAACCCAATCAGGCAACCAAGATAGGACAATCAGATCCTTAAAACATGTTTTCTCATTTTCTGCAATGAGATCCAGAGGCAGTAAGGAACAGCTCTGGGAGTGCCTCTGGGCAAAAGATAAAGGTTACAGCTAGTGGAAGTGGTAATTAGAGCCAATTACAACTTGACTTACCTGCTTTGTCATTAAAATGCTTGTCAGACCTCTCATTTTTCTAAACAGAGGAAAAGAAAAGGGATAGCTTAGTGGGGGAGAGGGTTAACCCAACGGAAAGGATTTCTAATGCTGTTTACAAATTTACCCTGTAACCCTAGACAAACACATTGCCTTTTGGCTTCAGACTGCGCTTTGCTCACAGTTTAACTGTGGGAGCTGAAAGGGATTTAGGAATTCACCTTGTCCACTCACCTGCCTTCTAGCAGGTAAGGTTATTATTAGAGTCCCATTTTTTTAAATGAGACATGAAAGACCCAGAGAATTTAATTAACTGGAATATGTTTTCTGCCTCCTTCCGCAGTGGGTTTGATTTTGGTCTCCCTTTTAGCTTGTCATGAGGAGAATATAATCGTTCTCCTATCTTCTCTCGCAGACATGTTGCATAGAGGTTAACACACAATAACCGCAAAGTACTTTGAAAATACTAAGAGAAGCTTATAAATATAACATTACCAACGGAGATACGAGTACTTTGAACGGATGGGTCTCAAGGAAAAAGAATGGATTTAGATCTTTGAAGAATTGGTTTGAGGAAAGAAATAGAATTACACTCAATGGACCAACCTCACTTTCTGCAAATAAGTAGATGGGTACAATTAGAAGTAACAAAAAATTGAGAAAGAACAGGAAATGCTACTAATGGACATACCATTAAGTTTGAGAGAGAAATCAGAGTAAGTGAAATTTTGTGTATAAAAATCAGATCTGCTGAACTAAGTCAGGCTCCTTGGGGTACAAGGAAATAACAGGTTTTTCTTACAACTACCATTTAAAAATTTCACTATCCCATATAACCTCCTAAGATTTTTTTCCCTTTTGTCCTTTAACATTGTAGTCTGGCCACCGAATGCCTGGGACTCATTACCTTCCAGTCTCTTTCTTCACCTTGAATTCTATCCCATTCAAATTACCACTAGCGCCCCTCACCCCATCCCCAATCAATCCACTCCAATCTAGCCTCTTCCCCAATCCTTCTCTACCGTGGCTCCCTTTCTTTCAATACTACACTTTTCTCCTCATATACCTGAAACAAATCCCACACTAGCATCTGATAAGCAATCTCTCTACACTTTTCTTGAAAACCAACACATATTTGATGTTGAGGACTATAGGGGTGCGATGGGTATATTTAATAGGTAGACATCTCTTAGTACTCATCTGATACGTATAGCTAGAGATTACTGCCAAGCTCCCCCCTTTACATGTTGCTATCAGAGAAGGAAAAGAGCACAACGCTCAGGAGCAGAATGCGGAGTGTTGTTTGTGATACGTTCTGAGTATTAAAGAGGGCTTGCCTGCGGTATTTTAGGATTTGTTTCGCCCCTTCATTCCTTCAGTTAAAGTTATATCCTTATTATCTGTAACAAAGGCCTCAATTTATATGCTCTTCCTTGGCGAAGACAGATCTGTAGAGAGCAAAGAGGAAGAATAATTCCCTTAGTTGAGTAGGCACAATGGTATCAGGAAGGTTATCCCAAAGAGGGTGGCGGCACATACCCTGAGGAATAGATCTCTTGGAGGTGGGGCACTACCCCATTATTAGATCCAACCCTAGTTTACAGTTCGGTTACCTGGCAGATATTGAGCTTAGACACAGTATATATTTTGGATTTTTAATTTTTATTTACCCCATATAATAGCATATATATTTATAAAATGTTGCACAGATGAAAGCATTTCTGAAATGTGGTCACTCTTTTGGGATTGGCTCAGAATATAGACTTGAAAAAAATCAATGGTGGAAAAATGTTCTTTCTCTAAGGGTAGATTTGATTTGTAGATAGCCAAAAGTCACTTGACACCAGTAAAATATGGCAGGCAATCACCTGAACATAAAGTTTTAGTGAAATAAACATGTAAAAGGATTGACCTATTTTACTGTTAGAATAAGTATCTACAGCCTCACAACATGCTACCCTCAAAGAAAACAATGGTTACTAGGTCAGATAAGTATTTAGTAAATGCTTTTAAGGTTTTGTTTGGGGCACATAAATATGGATCTGATTTTATGATAATAGAGGGAAATGAGCATAGCTAAGGGAAAAATACAAAATATTCAGCTTCTTTGGAGGCCAGGTAATAAGGTTTCCATCTACCTGCTATGGCTTCTGGATGATAAGCAGCTTTTGTGTCAAGTATGGGCTGGTAGCCCTGCTTGACTTAATTGAGTGATGCAGCTGTTGGGAAGCAGGAAGTGGTGCTGGATTACACAGAGACAATCAAAACTAACACAAACACACATAGGCTTCCTGGTATGTAAATTCTTTTTGAGGTGAGAGATCTCCTTTTACAGAATTTTGTATATAACAGATTAAAAAAACAAACTTCTTGACCTCCCAATGTTAAATAACTAAATGTGCAAAAGAACCACCATTAAATAGGACATCAAAAGCTATACATTTTCTATGAAACAGGATGTGCACAGATTTTCAAAGCTGTGAAAATGCAATAAAGAGCACAACACATTTTGGTCACTTTATTAAATGACATTAAATAGTTTTAAGTTTCAACTACTAAACAGCACTTTGAATGGTGAAAACACAGATAGTATATTGTCATACTTGAATGCTTTTCTTTAAAAACACAATTCCAGTCCTTATATATATTACAAAACAGCCTTAAAGGAAGAAGTGACACCTTTCTACAGTACTTAAGATACTCAATACAGAACTGAAGAGCAGTCTAACAGAAACAAAGGCAAGTCTTCACAGCTGTATGATTTCAGCAGCCAAAGCTGGATGATGGACTGAAACATTACTATACAACTGGGACAAAAACATATACAATATCACGATACTAAGCAAAAACGCTTTACACCCAAAGAAATAAAACAGGTTACAAAATGTGGAGAATTTAGCAGGCAAAACTGTATTACAAGCAACATTTTAAATCGTCATTTTTAAGCCATTGCAACTATTTAAAACATCTAAAACAAATATAAAAATGAGCCTTTTAGTATTTTATTGATGTGATTTTTTTGTCTTTAAATATTTGTTAAAGCTTGATGTTATACTCAAAGTACATATTATGTAGCTAAAATGTCAAGTGAGAAGAGTGTATGCAAAGTGGTCCAAGTTTTATTTCAAACTCTCTGGTTTCCAATGAATCCTTCTAAATATTATTAGGTCATAAATTCATTCACGGTGAAAAAGGTTTAAAAAGTTGCCTACAATGTTCACATCTATGTCTTTGAGTAAATAATTAGACCATGTTGAAAATTCTCAGGTCTAGTAAATCAGGTTTAAAGTATTCTGGACTTGTAGAAATATCAACTGATTAACAGTTGGCCAGAGTGTACTGCCTTCAAATATTTATCTCATGGTTCTTGTCTTTTTCATTGATTCTAAAGTAGACACACATCTGCCCACCCCCCATTAAATAAACTTGATTACATGGCTGGCACAAGATCCAAATATATGGAATCTGTTAGTGATATCTCACCACGGGAAGGTAGGGGGTGGATCTGCCAAACCTCACAAATTTTATATCACAAACCTAGTGTTCATGGGATGTTTTACCACTAGTTATTCCAAGATAAAAATGGAAATCTCGTAATCATCCAAACAACTAAATACAGTTTTAGCTAATGTTAAACTCATTCTAAACAAGTGATTCCTAGAGCAAATCTTTTACCCACCTTTCTTTTTTTCTGGAATTCTTTAACTATTTCCACTACCTATTACATCACCATTTCAAAAATGGCTTTGCCATATTGAGTTGACTCCCATAGTCAAAAACAATCTTTTTCTTTAAGAATTAAAATAACCAAATTCTACAGGAATAAAATCATAGGTCATTTTTACAGACCTGGATTAAGAAAAAAATATCATAATTTTCTAGTAAAACTCATAAAAGGGTATTAGATGAGCTAATTTTGATTAAAAAATTGCCTCACAGATCTAAACTAAAAGAAATCATACTTTGACACAATTTAATAAAATGTGAGGAAATTGGGGGAAAAAATATGATGATGAGAGAAAAGAAGAGAGCACAGAAGCCCGTGATCCTTATCTTTAAGAGGAATTATTTCACAATACTGACAGTACTGGGAATTGTTAAAGCACATTCCTCATGTGAACTTAAAGTCAGCAATGGTTCTGCCATTTTGATGTTGTGATAAAACAGGGTGTGAATCTAACAACCACAACTTCGGCGTTAACCTCCTAAAATGCTAGAACTTGATTTTCTTAGTCTACATCCCACTGCCAGCAACAGGATGAAGCACTAGCACTGGCACCGTGCAGTGAAAGAGATGTGCTTTATATTAGTGCCAGGAGAGAGAAAATTCATGCGTGGAAGATAATCCACAACCCTGAAATTTTACCAGTAATTATTTCAGCACATACAACTGAAAATAAAAAATGGCAGAAAGACTAAAGAAGAAAAAGGAATTCTCTTCTTAGGCTGTACTTAAGGCTGTTTATACAATGCTAAGATAACTGCAAGACTCCTCCAACTTTAGAGCAGTAGTATTTAAGAATATTGCACACAATTCTGTCAAAGATAACCTTAAGTTCCTAACTTTCAATCACAGAGATGATATAGCAGGAGCCCCATTTCAGACTTCAGTCAAAAGAACACTGAAACCATTTCAATCACTTTATTCAAGAAATGGATTAAGTATAAAAGTATTTCATAACTTGAGGAATCAACTCTAAGAACTCAGCTGTGTGTTTTTATGTAAAGAACGAATATATAAATCTTTATTCTTTCTTAAATTCCTTAATTTTATGACAATTTTATTGTTGCTAAAAGCAGGCATAAAAATTTAGAGAGGAAATGTGTGGAGCTGTTACCGTCATGGAAGAACTTGTTTTCACTGAAAACAATTTGAAATATCTTCTGTACTCAGTGTGTGTAAGAAGATTCTAGGCAACATCACTGACAAATGTCAGGGAGAAATGGTATGCCCTATTTTAAAAAAATTTAAACTAATATGGAAGATTGGCATTTAAGGGGACCAAACTATTTATACAGTTGAGTTCTGTTAAGTCATTGATTCCTAAAAAAATAAAAGATCTTTCTATGATTTTAACAATCCTTTATGCTTTTAGTGCAAAATCACATTGATTTCCCTTGGGAAGGTCCTGGATTTTTGCTTCTCATTGGGGGTGGCGCTCGCTGTAATGGTGGCGGCTGCATACCACCAGCCACTGACTGATACATTCCTCTCATATCAATCTGCTGGTAGTTAGAAGGATTCATGATTAAATTTGGAGGCTTTGGCATCATGAGGTGACCCAATGTTGCTTGTTGATAAGTCATTTGTTGCTGTTGCTGCTGATTGTACTGCTGCTGGAGCCTTCTGTTCATAAGTATTCGTTGAACACAGCTGATTAACTATAAAGAGAAAACGGAGCTGTTACAAGTGCGTGACCTGTCTCAAAGAAGCAAGTATCAAGTTTTGAGTTAAAATCAATTTGTTAAGGGGGTACCATACCAAAAGAAAAACACATTATTGTTATCACCATTACTAATTTGATGGCATTCACAGGACCATTACTGAAGAAACCAGTTAGTAACACCATTTAGGGCTAAATTCTCTTAATGACTTGACTATTGTATTGCAAGCAGCATTTAGGTTTGTTGCCATAGTAACCTGTCCTACACTGTGATTAGACTCAAGTATTAGTTACAGCACTTTTGGTCAAACCTCCTTTCTTTGCCATTCTTTTGAATATTTCACATGATGACAGACAAATAAACATTTTAGTGACAAACACACCAAAGGGGAAAGCACTTGCAGTAGGAATAATTCCTACCTGGAATGTCTCACATTTCCTAAGATAATTTAAAACCATATAATTCTGCAGTGCTTTCTAAGTAAAATTCATGCCACAGAAATCGATTCCCTGGTGTCACGAGTTGAAATTTCCCAGTGCAGGGCAGAGGGCTGACAAACAACTATGCTGGGAAAGATGATCAAAGATCCTAGACTATGCTAGCCTTCTAGAGAATCATATAATTTAGTAGAAACTTACGATATATACCATCCTTAGCTCTACTTTTCATTCTTTAAATGCATTAACATGTATACACTTTTATTTACAAGTTGTTTAGAAATGGCAAATGTGGTAAAAGTCTGGTAAAAAAAAATTTCTGTTTAGATGCCCAGAATATATAAAAAATAAAATTATATGGAATAGATCCTATAAAAACTTCAAGGAGACTCATTTGGGAAGCTGTTGCTCCTCTGTAACAGATATTGCCTTTAGCTGACATCACTAGGTTTTTGACAAATTTTCTTCCAGAATAATCAGTGACCATGCCATCCCTCCATAAGGGGGATGGTTACTGACGCATCTGTCACACACACTCATTATTATAAATTCAAGAAATTAAACACAACCTAGAGATAGTCAGAACTCTTACCATCTGTTGTTTTGTCAACACATCATTGTAGATTGCTTCTCTTCGTTTAACATCAAGCTCCTGGCTGGCTTGTCGACTTAATGCTAGTGCCTGTACTTGGGCCTCTGAAAGATTCATGTTTTCCTTCCACTAAAAGAAAAATTTTCTATTTACTCTTTATTACTGTACAATTGAGGAAAAATAATTAAGGTACTTAAAGACAGGATTTTACAAGTCCCCCCCCCATCCTTTATTTTTTTCTACATAAAACAGTGATGTAGAAGCAGGGTGCTAGCTGTCTATTGTTATACATGGGTTGGCTATCTCTGGAATGAAACAACTGTTTGGATTTAATTTGAACAACTGGTAATTAAAATATCTTTATGTAAGCAATGCATACATTTCTATGCTTGATTTCTCGATTCTTAGATTTTATCCACTTCTCTTTTGTGCCAACATCTATGTAAAATTGCTGGGTTACAGCTTGGCACTATTATCCAATTTACTAGTATTTTACTAATGCAAATTAAGTTATAAGAAGTAAAGCAAATAAAAATAACAATTAAAAATTAAAACAAATAGTGGGCCGGGTAGGACACAAATTGGAGGTTGAAATGAAACAATTGCCAATTAGCTTACTACAGCTGAAATTATATCTTCAAGAGGCTGAATCCTCACTGCTGTCACACTATTTGTTGCTTCCACAACTTTTTCTCTTCCTTGATTAATGAGGTCCTAGAAAAGTGCAAGAAATAAGTTATACCAGACAGAAAGAAGCACAGTTATAAAATATAGGGGTCCTTCCTCTTGCCAATTTATTGCACTTGGATATAAAACTCTTTAAATAATGGAAGAGAAGAGCAAAATCCAGCATCATTAAAGTGCAGTAGGCTGGGCGCGGTGGCTCATGCCTGTAATCCTAGCACTCTGGGAGGCCGAGGCGGGAGGATCGCTCAAGGTCAGGAGTTCGAAACCATCCTGAGCAAGACCGAGACCCCATCTCTACTAAAAATAGAAAGAAATTAATTGGCCAACTAAAAATATATATAGAAAAAATTAGCCGGGCATGTGGCGCATGCCTGTGGTCCCAGCTACTCGGGAGGCTGAGGCAGGAGGATCGCTTGAGCCCAGGAGTTTGAGGTTGCTGTGAGCTAGGCTGATGCCGTGGCACTCTATCCCGGGCAACAGAGTGAGACTCTGTCCCAAAAAGAAAAAAAAAAAAAAGTGCAGTAAAACTCACCACTGCCAAGAGGGTCTGGTTAGGAAGATAAAAGTTTGGGTTTTAATGCACCAATAATTTAATAATTTAAATGAGCCCATAGGCACATTTTAAAAAGGAAACCACAGATTCAATTAAGTTATTAAATTATTGGTATAATAAAACCCAATCTTTCCTCTTTAATTCATAATTGATTCTAGCTTTAAATTACTTATTTCATAATACTGGGTATAATCATCTATTTAATGGTACAGCTACACTGCATTAGAATATAAATTAATGTATTTATCTTACTTTCAAACACTAAGCAAGCAATTTGTTTATTCCAAATATTTTATAACTAAAGAAAGTACTATTTCCCTAGCCAGTGAGCTGCCCTATTGTTCTTTAATTGAACTAATTCAGACTATATTAATTCAAGGTCTGATTTTCTTGTGCTATGAACAAACATTTTACTATATGTTGGTTTAAAAAGGTCAACAAATAAAAGCAAAATCTCTTGGTCTATTCAGAGGTAATCTTTTGGAGAATGTGATATTCCTGCATAGGAAAGCCTCAACAACAAGGCACTTGAAATTGCCTTTAATTTATGTTAAACTACTTTTGTACTTCACAACTTACCTCCAGCTGTTGATTACTCATTGCTGACAGGGCTCCCAAATTAAAAGGAATATAAGGAGTTTGAGCGTTGAAAGTGACAGGGGGTAAATTGGTCCCAGTTGGGATGTTGAAACGCATGGTCAGTCCCTAAAAACAAAAAATTATGCACTTTTCACATTGTGATTTAAAACTTGAAATTCGACATCACCTACTAGTTTAAAAAAGAATCCACATTCTCAGATCTAGGAAATTATTAACACTCTTCCACACACAAACAAAACATCTTTTTCACCCGAAACCAAGATCTTATTACACAGAAAGCTTTAACCCCCTAAAGGTGTACTCTTTTTTTCCTGGTAATTCTGGGGCAACTCACAGAATTCTGATGAGACTCCTAACATCACATTAACATTAAAGACATTTGGTACAATGAGTTAGGAATTTAAAAAGGATTCAGGTATTAGGATAAGGTTTCTTATGCTCAGGCACATTTTGCTCAAGTGGGTTGGTGTTTAAAACAGACATGGAATTATTTTCAATAAAGTTGCTGTTGGAAATTGGCATTAATGTCTAATAATGGAATATTTTTGTGTTCTGATAATCAGCCCAAATTTAGAATTCATGGTACACATGCTAAAGCAACATTGACTCCCACCTCCAAACTCTAAGCTCCCGTATGTTTGTCACTACAGAGAGGGTGTTGATAGGAGTCAAGTGATGCTAAACATATAGCTTCCCACTCAACTCTCCATTGAGCAAGTGCTAAGCAGAAATGGGGTTACATTCATTAAGTCTACAATATTATCTTGTTCTCTCCTCCCTCCCACTATACCACCAAAGATAATCAAAGACCATAAACAGAGTCTTATAATTGGGGACTCTCTGTTCCTAAAGACTCACTATTATATATATTATTACTTGTTTCAAATATGACCCTTTTCCTCCTCACTGCTCTCTCAAACAAGTAACATAAAAACAAAAAGCATTTTGAATGAACTACCTTCTTCTCTGCTTCATACTCAGCCCAAGCTGCTTTTCTTTCTTCTTCAGTCAACTCTTCTTCTTCTTTGTGGTCCAAAAGAGAATCATGTTCATGATATCCTACAATGTGTTCTTTATGTATCTGAAGAAGTTCTGCAAGTATGGTGTCCTGTTTAGAGTGGTTGAAATAATAGAGAATTATTTTCTTCCTTAGGATTTTATCTCCACAGTTATGGCCAATTGTTAGACTAGACACTGACTACTACACATATTTCTGATATATATGATAAATTACCTAGAAAACAGCCACAAAACATGGACCACCAGCCTCTTTTATAAGAATTTCATGTTTATACAGCATGTATTAGGGATTCAATTTTTTTTTTTCTTTTGAGACAGAGTCTCACTCTGTTGCCCAGGCTGTAGAGTGCCATGGCATCAGCCTAGCTCACAGCAACCTCAAACTACTGGGTTCAAGCCATCCTTCTGCCTCAGCCTCCCAAGTAGCTGGGACTACAGGCATGCGTCACCATGCCCGGCTAATTTTTTTACATATATATTTTTGGTTGGCCAATTAATTTCTTTCTATTTGTAGTAGAGACGGGGTCTCACTCTTGCTCAGGCTGGTCTTGAACTCCTGACCTTGAGCTATCCACCCGCCTCGGCCACCCAGAGTGCTAGGATTACAGGCATGAGCCACTGCGCCCGGCCTTAGGGATTCAATTTTTTAAAATTACCATTTATCAGCTTTCAAGGTCTTTTCTCCCAATTTAAAAGACTTTCATATACATTTTGTTTTGTGCTTACTTTTGAGTTGATAAATGCTAATATAAGTCTGCTTAAGTTAGTGATTACATTGGATGCCTGTGCAAAAAATCTGGGCTACTCTGCCTTATATATAACAAATAACTTTATTTTCATATTCACTTTAGCTACCAACCACTATACCAACAAAAAATAAATCTAATTTAATCTAAATAGTTACAGGACAGTTTAACTGGAACATATAGACCTTATATTCCAATTACAGGAAGTCAAATATAAATTATACTGTAAACTATCTGCTATAAATTTTTCAATTTATTATCATAGTGTCTTTCTAAAGAAATTACGGTATCTTAAGTCAATCTCTTAAGGTTAAAAACTTAAAAGCTTAAATATTGGGTTTATATACTCAGTAAGAACATTAAATTTCTGCTCTGTATAATCATGAATGTGAGAATGAGACACAAAGATTGAGGTGGGGGTGGTTAAGGTAAATCACGAGGCCAGGCATGGTGGCTCATGCCTATAATACTAGCACTCTGGAAGCCAAGGCGGGAAGATGGCTTGAGCCCAGGAGTTTGAGGTTGCAGTGAGCTAGGATGATGCCACTGTACTCTACCCAGGGTGACAGACCAAGATTCTATCTTTAAAAAAAAAAAGAAAAAATAAACCAAGGATATGTTACTTACAATAAAAAATTTAAAATATTCACAAGGATTTTCCATAGCTTTTCACAAATGTCCCTAGAATATACTTTCCAAATTGAGTGTGAATTTAGGAAAGGAACATAATTACAGATCAAATGAAGGTAAACGAGGTATATAACACATTAAATTCAAATTTAATCTGTATCTAGTGATGCTTAGTTCACCATAAATTTTTGCATAGACAAAGCCCACATTTGAAAAGAATTATGTCTTTACATATTCAACTATACCTAGAGTATATGATCCAAAAAATGGTAGGAACTCAAATGTCTTAAATAACTGAAGATGAAAAACTCAAATCGTGAGGCCCTAAGTTTTGTTCTGTACAATAGAAAATGCTGACACTAATTCTAAATATTCTGGTATTTAATATTATGTAAACAATTTTTTTTCTCTTGCCACCCCAATAAACATTTAAAATAATTCCTTCCTTTTGTGAAGGAAAAGGAACTGATTTTGTTAATAGATACAGCTGTAACTAAGACTTTATAATTCATTCTGAAGTGCAAGTATGTGCTATTTCCTTTGTTGAAAATAGAAAACATTAAAAGAACATACAAAGCAACAGGGCTCAATAAAGTCTGCTGGTAGAACACATAGATACTAACAGATCCAGGTCCTTTGAAATGTTAACTAAATACTTCTCTCGTAGATGAGTGTAGAAATATGGCACCAAAGCTGACTTCTCTGGTCTATGCCACATATGACAAGTTTATCACCACAAGATTTATCACCAAAGGCCAGAGTTATTGACCAGGCAGGCAGGGATAGGCCAGTCTGCATTGATTCATTCTAATCATGTGTAACTCCTATGAACACCCAACCCCCACAAAGTATGATTTGAGAGAGAGAAAATAATAAAAGAGCAAAAACAAAGACAATGTGATCATCTCAATAGATGCTAAAAAAGCATTCAACAAAATCCACCACACCTCACAATAAAAAACCTCAACAAACTAGGCACAGAAGGAACATATCTCAAAATTATAAAAGCCATATATGATAAACACACAGTCAACATCGTGCTAAATGGGGAAAAGTTGAAAACATTCCCCCTAAAACCTGGACCAAAACAAGGATGCCAACTGTCATCACTTCTATTCAACATAGTGCTGGAAGTCCTAGCCAGAGCAATCAGACAAGAGAAAGAAATACACAGTATCCAAATTGGGAAAGAGGAGGTCAAACTATTGCTCTTGGCTGATGATATGATTTTGTATCTATAAAACACTGTAGATTCCACCAACAGTATCCTGGAATTGGTGAATAAATTAATCAATGTACACAAATCAGTAGTATTTCTATATGCCAATAATAGTCAAGCTGAGAGTCAAATCAAAGACCCAATACTATTCACAATAGCTATAAAGATAATAAAATGCAGAGGAATATACTCAACCAAGGAGGTGAAAGATCTCTACAAGGAGAACGACGAAACAGAGGAAAGAAATTGCAGAGGACACAAACAAAGGGAAAAACATATAATGCTCATGGACCAGTAGGATCAACATTGTTAAAATGTACATACGACCCAAAGTGATTTACAGATTCAATGCAATCCCCATCAAAATACCAATTTCATATCTCATAGATCTAGAAAAAAATAATTCTACACTTTGTTTGGGACCAGAAAAGAGCCTGAATAGCCAAACCAATCTTAAGCAAAAAGAACAAATCTGGAGGTATCACATTATCAGACTTCAAACTATACTACAAGGCTATAGTAACCAAAACCGCATGGTATTAGTATAAAAACAGAGACATAGAGTAATGGAAAAGAATGGAGAACCCAGATATAAAACCATCTACCTACAGCCAACTGATCTTTGACACAGCAGACAACAAAACACACTGGGGAAAGAAAAGAAGCCCTATTCAATCAACGGTGGTGGGAAAATTGGATAGCCACATGCAGAAGAATGAAACAGGACCCCCACCTATCACTACTCATAAAAATTAATTCAAGATGATTAAAAGACTTAAATGTAAGGCTTGAAACCATGAGAATTCCAGAAGAAAATGTATATCAGCCTAGGCAAAGAATTTATGACTAAGACTCCAATGGTATTCACAGCAACAATAATAATAAATAAATAGGATTTGACTAAACTAAAAAGCCTCACCACAGCTAAGGAAATAACCAACAGAGCAAACAGACAACCTACATAATGGGAGAAAATATCTGCAAACTAGACATCTGATAAAGGCCTAATATCTACAATCTACAAAGAATTCAAGCAAATCATCAAGAAAAAAGCAAACAACCCCATTAAAAAGTGGGCAAAGGGCATGAACAGAAGCTTTTCAAAGGAAGATAGACAAATAGCCAATAAATATATGAAAAAATGCTCAACATGACTAATCATCAGGGAAATGCAAATTAAAACCACAACGAGATATTATTACGTTACCCCTGTTAGAGTGGATTTTATTAAAAAGTCCAAAAACAATAGATGCTAGTGTGGATGCAGAGAGAAAGAACGCTTATACGTATACCATAGAGTACCACTCAGCCATAAAAAAAAAAAAGATGACCTAATGCCTTTTGCAACAATTTGGATGGAACTGGAAACCATTTTCCTAAGTCAAGTATCTCAAGAATGGAAAGATAAACACCACATATATTCACAATTAAACTGGAACTAACCAATGAGCACACATGTGCACAGAGGGAAGTAAAACTCAGTAGAAATCAAGCAGGGGGAGGGGGAGAGAGGGGGGAGGGGCACCAACCTACCTAATGAGGAGATGGGGCAAGATGGCTGACCAGAGACATCACTTGCTGGACCATCCAGGAGAGAAGGAAGGGTTTTGGATAGGGGAGACTAGAGAAGGGATGCAGCACAGGTGAATTTCAGTGAGAGAAATGTCAGAGCCTGCCAGGGACCTCTTGAAGGAAAATTGCAAAGCAAAGAAGGAAGAGGATAAAGGAAAAAAGGTACCAGTGAGGACCAAACCCAGGGAGGCTCAGAGCCCAGCAAAGGGGTGAGGAGGGATCCCCTTCTACCTCTTACAATCCTTCGGTGATCAGCAGGATACCAAGTTACTCAGAAGCTTTTCCACCCAAGCAAACCCAAACACTGCAGCAGCCACTGAATTACGGGGAGAATTTGTGATCCAGAGCTTAGACACTCCATGCAGGGTTCCCCTCCAAGGAGACTGACCAAAGAGGCTGGAGAGGAGGCTTATTTCCATTCAGACTCTTTATCTCTCTCCCTCTCCCCCACCCACTGCTACTGGGAGAGCAGTTTGAGCTGAGAATTTGGTGAGCAGCACTGTCCCCCTAGCTGGTGCATCCAACATTCTTATGTTTCCACCAAGAAGGTGGCCCATGCCTCTCCCCTTGTGGACCTGCACCAGACCTGGGAGGCCCATCTGGGAGCTCCCTGCCTACCAGAATTTCACAGAGATACATGCCAACCAGTCAGATATGCAGGCCTGATCCTGTGCTCCCAGGATTCGAGCAGGTCACTCAGGGAAATTGGAGGGGGGAAGGTTTAGGAGCTGGACTTGGGAGTTGAAGGAGCCCACAGGGGCAGAACTGACAGGAGAAAACTGTGGGGGTCTGAGATGTGCCAAACTGGGGAAGTGGGGAGTGGGATGTGGGGAGGCACATCCCTCCAACCGGAAAGCCCCAGGTCCTCTGGTAGGGAAGATCCCAGACCATGGAGCCAGAATAATAGAGTGCAGTGCACTCTGGTGGGGAGAATCCCAGCCTGTGGCACCACAGCAACTGAATGCAGCCAACTCAGGGCCCAAAGGCAGGGGCAATGTAAGAGGGACAGAACCCACTCCTCACAGCCAGCCAGGGAAGTATGGACCCTCCCTCACAAGCAGCTTTTCTGGCTTGGAGAGCCAGTCTTACCCTCCTCCCAGCTGTTCCCCCTAGAGGCTGGGAAGATGACCTCTGAGCCCTGCAGATGCTTTGCAAAGCCTTCCAGACTTGCACAACCTAGACACACCTCGCTCCTCCACCCACCTCTGCTGTGGGGGAGATCTAGCAACCCCGTGGGAGCTACAAGGCCCCCTCTCCAAAGCCTGGGGTATTTAAGTGCTCAACCTTAAGTGCTCAACCTGAGGGACTAGAGCTTATCACAAGCACAAAAGAATATCTCTGCATTTTGCTCTCTTCAGCAAGCATCACTCACTGACAAGGAGAACAACTCTGTAGCTCATTACAGTATTTACCAACTCAGTCAAACAGGGTGTGGATGATTCTTACAGCATCACCCACCATCTCAGAGATTAAGCTGGGGGTCCCAATAGAATTCACACTGCTTTGAAGAGGGGAAGACAGCTGCATAGAAGCAACCTGAGGGGACACTGCTTTTTAGGACAGAAACAAAAATTATAAGCAGCTTGATCTTTGAGGGGTCTCCATCCTCCTCTGGGCTGATTGGGGAGCTGCTCAGAGTCTGTGCAGAGACATTCCATCAGTAAGCAGGTGCATCAAAGAGCCACTGCATGTCAATCCCAGGTTTCTACAACCGACACCCTCCTGACTGTTCTGGTGCACAAAGCCAGGCCTGCTCGGTACCCAGCCTCCCCGCAATAGCCTTTGCATCACCAAGCAAGGGAGGGAATAGATGCTCCCCTGTGTAGCGCCCTTGTGGCACAGGCTAAGCATGCCTCTTCCCCGGCATGGGAGCTAAACACAGGGGAGCCCAGATGCCACCACCTGGGAAGCCAGGGCGACTACATCAGTGGGTTCTAGGTGTGAGAGGAGAACCTGGGCCAAACCTATGTGGACCCTAAGGCCATTTAGACCATGCCACAGGGCATCAGCAGTCCCCACACTGGTGAAACAGCCCTGCATAAGGGTGGCTCTGTCCCGGAAATCCCCAGAGCCAGCTCTGAAACTCCTGCTGTGCCCGAGTCCAAGGCTCTGCCCCTGTAGCTCCAGGGCCCCCTCTGACTCTGTGATTCCACTCCTGAGATTCCAGAATTGTGCGTGGACCCTAAGACCCCACTACTGAGTCCATGCCACTACCACTGGGCCACCAGAACCTCCCCAAGGTCAAATGCTTCACTCAGGACCCCCAGCCCTAAGCAGCCATCACTCCTGGACTTGGTTTGAGAGAGTCCCCAGAAAAGGAGAACAGGTTCCCTGCAATCCTATTAACCCAGAGCTGAGAGAAGGGAAGCCAGATGAGAAGAAACCAGCAAAAGAACCCTGGCAACATGAAAAAACAGAACAGTTTGAAATCCCCAAGAGAACACAACGGAGCTAGAGTGGTGGACCCCATCCACAAAGAAATTGCCAAAATGACAGAAATGGAATTCAGAATGTGGATGGCAAATAACATTAGTAGAATTGAAGACAAAGTTGAAAACCAACAAAAAGAAGGTTATAAAATTTTCAGGAGATCAATGAAAAAAATGAAAGTCACTGGAGAGCTAGACAACATAAGAAAGGATATAATACAACTTGAAGAAATGAAAGAGTCATTTAGGGAATTTCAAAAAGCTTTAACAACAGGCTACACCAAGTAGAAGAAAGAATCTCAGAGCTGAAGACAAGGCTCTCTAGACAACCCAGTCATTCAAAGAGGCAGAGAAGACTGCAAAAAAGTCTGAGCAATCACAGAAAGATATGGGATTATGTGATGTGAACTAACATTTGAATTATAGGTATCCCTGAGGGTGAAGAAGAAAGAACTAAAAGCATCGAAAACTTATTTGAGGAAATTATTGAGAAAAACTTCCCTGGTATTGCCAGAAATTCAGACATACAGATACAAGATGGATATTGAAAACCAGGCAGATTTATAGCAAACAGGTCATCTTCAAGACACACAGTAATCAACTTGGCCAAAGTCAAAATAAAGAAAAAAAATCTGCAAGCAGCAAGACAAAAGCATCAAATAACCTACAAAGGAAAACCCACCAGACTAACTGCAGACTTCTCAGTGGAAACTTTACGAGCCAGAAGGGATTGGGGCCCCATCTTCAATGGACTTAAAATGAACAACTGCCAGCCTAGAAATTTGTACTGTGCAAAACTAAGTTGCACAACTGATAGAGAAATTAAGTCTTTTCCAGACAAGCAAACACTGAGGGAATCTGCCATGACCAGACCGCCCTTGCATGAAATACTAAGAACAGCACTATATGTAAATCAGCTCAACAGATACCCACCCCAGTGTAAATTCACCTAAAAAAAAAAAAAAAACAAACTCCAAACTCACAACTCCTATAAAATAGAACAAAAGGTAAAACAAAGCAATAAGGGAACACCCAATGGATGAACGGACCAACATCCTACATATCAATGCTGTCAATCAATGTTAACAGCCTGAATGCACCTGTCAAAAGATAGACTAGCTGAATGGATGCAAAAACAAACCCAAGTATCTGCTGTCTCCAGGAAACACATCTAAATCACAAGGGCACACACAGATACAAGTGAAAGGATGGAAAAAAGCATTCCACACAAATGGAGAATAAGAGAACAGGAGTAGCTATTATCATATCAGATAAAATTCACTTTAAGCCAACAAAAGACAGACAAACTGGGTAATTACATAATGGTAAAGGGAGCTATCCAACAAGAAGACATAACAATCCTAAATATGTATGTTCACAACACAGGAGCCCCAAGACAAATAAAGTACATTTTACTAGAGCTAAGCAAAGAAATAAGTAGCACCATCATAATTGCTGGAGACCTCAACAGCCCACTGTCAGAGCGACAAATCATCAAAGCAAAATAAATAAATAAATAAATAATGGACTTAAACCAAACTCTAAATCAAATGGACCTAACAGACATTCACAGAACATTCTATCCCAAAACTACGGAATATACATTATTCTCAGCAGCACATGGGACATTCTCCAAGATTGATCATATGTTAGGCCACAAAACAGGTCTCAACAAATTCAAAACAACTGAAATCATACCATGTACCTTCTCAGACCATAGTGGAATAAAACTAGAAATCAATTACAGGAGAAACATTCAAAATTACACAAAGTCATGAAAATTAAACAACCTGCTACTGAACAATTACTGGGTCAAGAATAATATTAAGATGGAACTAAAAAAATTATTGAACTGATGATAAAAGGGACACAAGCTATCAAAATCTTGGGACACAGCAAAAGCAGTCCTCAGGGGAAAATTCATAGCCTTAAATGCCTACATCAAAAAGACAGGAAGATCACAAATGAACAACCTATTGTCACACCTTAAGGAACTAGAAAAAGAAGAACAAACCAAACCCAAAGCCATCAGAGGAAAAGAAATGACAAAGGTCAGAGCAGAACTAGATGAATTGGAATACAAAAAAATAATACAAAGGATTAACCAAACTAAAAGTTGGCTCTTTGAAAAGATAATGAAAATGATGACATTACAACTCACACCACAGAAATACAAAACACTATCCATTAATACTATGTAAATCTCTACACATATAAACTAGAGAATATACAAGAAATTCACAAATTCTTGCAAACACACAACTTCCCTAGGTTCAATCAGGAAGAAACAGAGCTCTTCAACAGACCAACAATGAACAGTTAGATTGATACAGTATAAAAAAACCTCCCAAGGAAAAAAAGCCCTGGACCAGATGGATTCACTATTGAATTCCATCAGAGCTATAATGTAGACCTGGTACCCATAATACAGAAATTATTCCATAATATTGAGAAGGAGGGAATCCTCCCCAACTCATTCTATGAGGCCATTATCACCCTGATACCAAAGCCAGGAATGGACACAACAACAACAAAAAAGAAAACTGCAGACCAATACCCCTTATGAACGTAGATGCAAAAATCCTCAACAAAATACTAGCAAACCGAATTCAGTAACACATCGAAAAAATAATCCACCATAACCAAGTGGCCTTCAGCCCAGGGATGCAAGGATGGTTCAACATACGTAAATCAATAAATACAATTCACCACATAAACAAAAGCAAAAACAAAGACCATATTATCCTCTCAATAGATGCAGAAAAAGCATTTGAAAAATCTAGCACTCTTTCATGAAAAAAGACCCTCAACAAGCTAGTAACAGAAGGAACATATCTCAGAATAATAAAAGCCATTTATGACAAATGCACAGCCAACATCATACCAAGTGGAGAACACTTGAAAGCACTCCCCCTAAGAAATGGTACAAGACAAGGATGCCCACTGTCACCACTTCTATTCAACATAATGCTGGAAGTCCTAGCCAGAGCAATCGGAAAAGAGAAGAACATTAAGGATATCCAAATCAGGAAAGAGGAGGTGAAAGTATTGCTCTTTGTTGACGATATGATCTTGTATCTAGAAAACCCCATAGATTCCACCATGAGTCTCCTGGAATTGATAAATAAATTCAACAAAGTCTCAGGATACAAAATAATGTACATAAATCAGTAGCATTTCTATATACTAATAACAGTCAAGCTGAGAGTCAAATCATAGACTCAAGACCATTCACAACAGCTACAAAGAAAATAAAATACCTAGGAATATACTTTACCAGGGAGGTGAAAGATCTCTACAAGAACTATGAAACACTGAGGAAAGAAATCGCAGTGGATACAAACAAATGGAAAAACATAGCATGCTCATGGCTGGGTAGAATAAACATTGTTAAACAATTTTGCCTCAATATCCTCTGCTATTTCATCAATTCGTCTATTTATGGTGTTAGCTGAAAGAGGAACATGTGCCACCTTTTGAACTGCATCCTCTCCTAAAAGTTCAAAGCAAATGTCCTTAGCAGCTGGCAGGATCAACTCTTCACCAATGACAAAGGGTTTCTTAGCTTTGGCAATGTGATTAGCCACTAAGACTGATGCTTTCAGTGCAGACACATTTGATGAAGCGGTAGCCTTAAATAATTGCTTCTGTTCTCTATGTTCACGTTTTCTTTCTTTTTGGAAACCTCCAAAAGTTTGTCTTTTAATGCAGGGGGCTTGCTCTCTATGTGGCAAAGCAGTTTTGAAGGGTTCATGGCTTTGCTGGATAGCCAGCTGCCGAATATTATACAAAGGAGGCTTGGAGAATGTGAATCACCTGTCACAATGAACCCGTAATTTAAGTAGAACTCTTGAGATTTTCTTTTAAATGTAGTTTTCATTTTGTTGGCAGTCTTAGAGTCTTCTGCTGTCTCATCATTGGGTCTTTCCCACTTTTCAAAGAAGCTCTCCAGCAACGTTTCTTTTTTGACTAGTTTTTGCTAGGGTTAGCCTGTGGGCTTACCAAAACTGTGACTGAGACAAGCGTGCAGTGCAGGAAAGAGGTTTGGATGGAAGTGGTAAATAAAATAATGGGTGGGCCACGTGCAGACTAAAATAAGTATCGGATTCTGATTTCAAGCCTGCCACCAGATGCAGCTTAATTGTCACTTGCCACTCACTGATAGGGTTTTGATATGAGTCTGTAAGCAATTGATTTATTATGGTCTCTGTGCAGTGAAACCTCTCTGCTAATGATAATCTGTATTTGCAGCTGCTCCCCAGCGCTAGCATCACCACCTCAGCTCCACCTCAGATCATTAGGTGTTAGACACTCATAAGGATCACACAACCTGGATCCCTCGCATGCACAGTTTACAGTAGGGTTTGTGCTCCTATGAGAATCTAATGCCAATGCTGATCTGACAGGAGGCGGAGGTTATGTGGTGATGCAAGCCATGTGGAATGGCTGTAAATGCAGATGAAGCTTCAGTGGTGCATCCACCACTCACCTCCAGCTGTGTGGCCCGGTTCCTAAGGGGGGAGTTGGGGACCACAGGGATAATGGATAAATTTTAATGTATTTCAATCACTTGTTCATACAATGATTATGTCAATAATACTCAAAAGACTTAGATAAGTATGCTTTTCATAATGTTCATTTTAACAAAGAAAAGACAATGCGAATAAGTAAACCGTTTGTTTTCTTATAGAAAATCATTTATATAGTTCAGAAGCAGAAAGGCAGAAATCTTTCTTTCCTCCAGAGTGCTGTGTAAGACACAAATAAGAGAAAGAAGATACAGGGTTTCTGATACAAACTGTTTCTACGTCTTCTCCTTTAAAATAAATGGCAGTACAATACCAAGATCAGAAACAAATGATGACATTAAGACTAAAAAGTATTCATAACAGGGATCTTCAGATTATTTCCTTGGGAAAAACTGTTTTGCAAAGTTCAGAGCAAGTTATAAAAGTTAATAAAGAAAATTTTCATCCCAATATACAACGCAACTGGTGGAGAGCTTTTTGGTTTTTTCCCCTTAAAGCATGCATTTTTATTAGTTGCTATAGTAACACTATTATTGAAAACAACACTGAAACAGAATCTATAATCACTGGGCCAACAGTCATCAAAATGAGGTTTAAATTACATCCAAATGTGTACCTTTACTTTTCTTTGTCTAAACTTTATTCTTTCTTAAATAAGTAAAAAAGCTTATAAGCTGGGAAAAGCAGAGTCTCTATTCTAGTTAACAACCTAAATTATTTTAAGCTTTAAAAATGACTAGTTCGATTAATAAAAAAAATTAACGACAAATTAAAAGTTTAAGTTAATTTATTTAGAAGTTTAAAGTATTTGGCAAGCTGACAAAAATTCCCATCTAATTAATTCTGAAATTCAACCTTGAAAATAAAATTTTGAAGAAATAATCAAGGCTTTGCGCCTGGGGGTAGGGAAGGAGGTTTGTCACATTTCAAAAATATTTTGCTTCCTATCACTTTGAATTTGAGTTTTATAATATCTGGAAATAAAATCACTAGAATACTTAACTGCCAAATGACCCATTCAAAAAGCTATGAAAAAATGTCCTTTTATTACTTAAATAAGTCTAGATGTTTATTAAAGAAATTTAACATTACTGGTCAAAAAGCTTCTGATTACAAATTTGAAGCCTGTTTCTTCCCAAACTACACAGGGAAAAAAATGCAGTATATTTGATAAGTAACCAGAGAGCTTATTGAATGAAGTTCACATAACACCTCATATCAGATTTTTGGGACAAGAGCACATAACCTTTGCCAAAGTACCTTTATAAACATATCCAGATTCCTAAATTGTTGGTATGAATAAGATAGTGACAACTACAGAACTTGTCACTTTCAACGAAAGAAAAGGCAGGCCTGCCAAACTGATTTTAGTGGTGCATAAAAGCCTCCTTTGATAAGAATGTTTTCTCCTTTATTTAACATTTAAAGAATTAGATACTATATTTAGCATTTAACCTTTAAAAGTGGTTATCCATTACAATTATTACACATGCTACATGCCACTGTGAGCTAGAGAGCTGCCAGTCTAGATTTTACATGACTGTAGTGACTTTCTAGAGGTTGCAGCTTTCCAAACAGAGCCTGAATTGGAATTCAATTTTCACTCTACATAATTTGGAATTCACATTATCTCTTTATTTCACATTGTTACATCCTCTAATTCAACTATAGGTATGCTATAAAAAAGGAAACAGAAGACATATAAAACAGAAATGAAAGCAGTTATTTAGCACTTCAAATTACATCTTTTTTTTTTTTTTAAGAGACAGGGTCTAGCTATGTTGCCCAGACTAGAGTGCAGTGGCTGGCTATTCATAGGCACAGTCATCATGTACTACATCCTCTAACTCCTGTGTTCAAGCGATCCTACTGCTTCAACCTCCCCAGTAGCTGGACTATAGGAACGTACCACTACACCCAGCTTTCAAATTATATCTTAAAGACAGAAAACATTAAAAGAAGTAATAAAAATGATATAAATAAGGTCATCTAGTAATTCTTATATTGATAAATCTCTCCTGCAATTATATTCCTTTAAGGGTCCAACATAATAAATCTGATATAAAAAACTTGGTTATGCAAATATTAGTAATTGAAGAGACAAAAGTGAGGTATTCAGATATTTAAGCCCCTAAAAGTATCACAGCTTCAATTTCTTGCTACTCCCACTCCAGAAGTGTTAAAAGACAAATCAACCTAACCAACAGAATAATACCACTTTAGGATATACAGATACTGTGGCACTCAAATGCCTACATTAATTCAGGATCATTGATTATTCTAACATGTTAGTTATGTTCTTCTGAACTCCTATAAATGAAAATGGAAAAAAGGGAACGGACACATAGCCTTGCTTCAACAGGTTTCTCTCTACAACAGACAATTTCATGACCAGACTGCTTGAACTATAAATAATATAATGTAAACAATATGATGTTGCTGGAATCAATTTATTTGATAAAAAGAAGACCTGTGTCAAGCCATCTGAATTTCAGAGGAAAGTTTAATGGTAGGATTTAAATGAAATACACACGCACACACACACACACATTAAAGATGGTAACTTTGTAAACTGGGAGCCCTTATGTATAGCGGTTAAGATTGTAGGCTCTCAAGTACTGCTATCCAATAGTACTCTCTGCAATGATGGAAATGTCTTGTGTCTGCACTATCCAACACGGTAGCTACTAGCCACATGTGGTTACTGAGCACTTGAAATGTGACTAGTGTGACTGAGAACTGAATTTTTAATGTAAATATAAAAAGCCACATGGAGCTAGTGGCTCTTGTATCGGGCAGTGCAGATCTAGAGTCTTAAGTGGATTCAAATCCTCGTTTTACCACTTATTAACCCTATGTCCTTGAGCAAGTTTCCTTGCTGAATTTCAGTCTCCTGGTCTATAAAATGGGCCTAGTAAGTATCTACTAAATAGGATTATTGTGGAGATCAAAAATTACACATGAAGTGCTTAGCATAGTGCCTGATTTACGAATGACTGCTGCGTTGCTAAATCTGATGGTCAGGTCTCAGACCTGATCCTATCTCACCCATCTTACCCAGTAACATCTGACAAAATTTAACCCCTCTCTTTACCAAAATATCTTCTTCTCTTGGTCAGCTACTGGGAGAACTCTCATGGTGTTATTTTTCTTATTTCCAACACCTTTTATAAAGGTGGTAAAGCAGACACTCACTCACAAAAAAAAAAAAAAAAAAGAGCTGGGAGCAGTGGTATGGTGGTGTGCACCTGTTCTTCCAGGTACCTGGGAGGCTAAGGCAGAAGGATAGCTTGAGCCCGGGAGTTGGAGTCCAGCCTGGGAAACATACTGAGACTCTGTCTCTTAAAAAAAATTTAAGAAAACATCAACAATGTATTTCCACAGAGAGAGAGAGGCATTTAACGCCTTAACCAAATTTTTTTTTTTTTTTGAGACAGAGTCTCACTCTGTTGCCCGGGCTAGAGTGCCGTGGCATCAGCCTAGCTCACAGCAACCTCAAACTCCTGGGCTCAAGCAATCCTTCTGCCTCAGCCTCCCAAGTGGCTGGGACTACAGGCATGCACCACCATGCCCGGCTGATTTTTTCCATATATCCCTAATTGGCCAATTAATTTCTTTATATTTTAAGCAGAGACGGGGTCTCACTCTTGCTCAGGCTGGTTTCAAACTCCTGATCTTGAGTGATCCGCCCGCCTCGGCCTCCCAGAGTGCTAGGATTACAGGCGTGAGCCACCCCGCCCGGCCTCTTAACCAAGTTTTTCTAATAAAAAAAAAAAAAATTCAAGAGATGTTTGACAGGACAAATTGATATAGGAATTGTCCAAGAAAGTCCTAGATATGTGGCTGTCATAAAAAAGAACAATAAGTGATTACTTGTCCTAAGAATGTATATAAATATTTGTAAAAATGTACCTTATGCATAAAGGACACCTCTCATTCCCTAAAATGAAAAACATGATAAGCTTGAGCAGCTATGAGGATCAGATAATGTTGAAACTATAAGGGACTTTATAAGTAACTTAATTTGTTGCTCTCACTTTATCAGAGACTGAGGCACAGAGAGGAAATGATTTGTTAATAATTCTTATGTTTAAGCCACATACCTACAGCCAACTGATCTTCATCACAGTCGACAAGAGCATACACTGGGGAGAAAGGACATCCTTTTCAATAAGTGCTACTGGGAAAATTGGATTGCCATATGCAAAAGAATGAAACTGGACCCCTATCTCTCAACATATACAAAAATCAACTCAAGATGGATCAAAGACTCAAATGTAAGACCTGAAACTATAAGAATACTATGAAAAAACCTAGGGAAAGCTCTTCTAGGCATTGGTCTAGGGAAAGAATTCACAACTAAGACCTCAAAAGCACAGGCAACAAAAATAAAAATAGACAAATAGGCTTAATTAAAGTAAAAAGCTTCTGTACAGCAAAAGAAATAATCAACAGAGTGAACAGACAATCTACATAATGGGAGAAAATATTTGCAAACTATGTATCTGACAAGGGACTAATAATATCCAGAATTTACAAGGAACTCCAACAACTTAAAAAAAATCCCATTAAAAATACACAAGGACACAGACAATTTTCAAAAGAAGACATACAAATGGCCAACAAGCATATGAAAAAATGCTCAACGTTACTAATCAGAGAAATGCAAATTAAAACCACAATGAGATATCATCTTACCCAGTCAGAATGGCTATTAAGAAGACAAAAAAACCCAACAACAACAACAACAAAAAAAAAACAGATGCTGGCAAGGATGTGGAGTAAGGGAACACTTATACACTGTTGCTGGGAATGTAAATTAATACAACCTCTATGGAAAACACTATGAAGGTTTCTCGAAGAATTAAAAATAGAACTACCATTTGATCCAGCAATCCTACTACTGTGAATCTACCGAAAGGAAAAGAAATCATTCTATCAAAAAGATACTTGTACTCATACGTTTATTGCAGCACTATTCACAATAGTAAATAGGAAAGATATGGAACAAATCTAAATGGCCATCAATGGGTAACTGGATAAAGAATATGTGGTATATATACCCAATGGAATACTATTCAGCCATAAAAAGGATGAAATCATGTCTTTTACAGCAACATGGATGGAACTGAAGGTCATTATCTTAAGATACAGAAAGACAAATACCGCATGCTCTCACTTATAAGTAGGAGCAAAATAATGGGTACACACAGACGTACAGTGTGGAATGATAGACAATGGAGACTTGGAAGACAGTAGGGTGGGAGAGCTGTGGATGATGAGAAATTACTCAGTGGGTACAATGTACATTATTTGGGTAATGCATACATTGAAAGACCTGACTTTACCACTACCCAGTCTATGCATGTAAAAAATTACAGTTGTACTTCATAAATATATACAAATAAATTCCTGATAAGGAAGGATCCCTTGAGCCCAGGAGTTTGAGGTTGTAGTGAGCTATGATGCCACCACTGCACTGTAGTCATGGCAACAGAGCAAGACTGTGTCTCAAAAAAAAAAAAAAACTCATGAAAGATAAAGGGCCTTGTTTATTTTTTTCTTCTTGTCTTTATGAATGTGAATTTTGCTCATTAATAGTTGGGTGATCCCTTACTACAAAGAGACAATACCACCTATGGCTCACAGAGTTATTGTAAGGATTAAATGAGATAATGGATTTAAAAGGTACATAGTACCCTCAGTATATATTACTGCTTTTTCCTCATCTCATTCTGTTTAAAAAAATATTAATTTTTTACACATCGTCTGTAAAACATTCTTGCTAAAAATATCTGTCATGAATCTAATCAAGCCCTTACATCTAACTTCTGAGTTCCAGTTTACAGAATATATCAGAGATAGAAGAATAAGTTCAAACATACCATCAGGAAATAAATCCAGAACGTAGGGAGAGGAAGTTACTGCATTAAATTAAAAGAGACATAACAAAGAGAACCAACCAAATACAGCGTGTGCAACTTGAGTGGATCTTGATGTGAACAAAGCAGCTATAACAGACATTTTGGGGTCAACTGGGATAATGTGAATATCAGTGCACTATTACACATTGTTAGGGAATTAAGTTATGCATTTTATGGTACCATGGTTATATAAGAAATGTCTTACTATTTTAGAGACATACTGCATAGTAAAGTATTTATAAATGAAATACCATAATGCTTGTAACTTAAACTATTTCAGGAAAATAGGTGAGGCAAATGTGGCAAAACATTAATAATTGGTAAATCCAGGTGATGGGTATATGAGTATCCACATTTTTCTGGGTTAAAAATTTTCATAATGGGAAATTTTTGAAAATCAGCCAATCTTTATTTTTCAGATTTTCTTTGTAATAAGGGAGATGGAAAATATTAGAACATATAGCAGAATCCTGGGACAGCTCAAACTCTATAGAAAGAGGGCCAGTACCTTTTCCTCTCTTGGTTAGCTCTACATTTTAGCATATCAAAACAGTATTCTAAAGCTGGGATGTGAATCCAAGCATCCCTATGTAGATTTTTTTTTTTTGAGACAGAGTCTTACTCTGTTGCCTTAGATAGAGTGCCATGGTGTCAGCCTAGCTCACAGCAACCTCAAACTCCTGGGCTCAAGTGATCCTCCTGCTTCAGCCTCCCAAGTAGCTGGGACTACAAGCATGCGCCACCATGCCTGGCTAATTTTTTTTTTATGTATATATTGTTTAGTTGTCCAGCTAATTTCTTTCCATTTTTTTTAGTAGAGACAGGGTCTTGCTCTTGCTCAGGCTGGTCTCAAACTCCTGAGCTCAAGCAATCCTCCCGCCTCAGCCTCCCAGAGTGCTAGGATTACAGGCGTGAGCCACCACACCCAGCCCCTACGTAGATTCTTTTAAAGCTGAAGTGAATGCATGGCTTCATGCCAGCACTATTCTAAGAGCTTCACATGGAATATTTAATTTTCAAAATAACTCTGTGAAGAACATACTATTATTGTCCCCATATTATGGATAAAACTATTAACATGGTGAACCAGCATGGGCTGCTAGCTCCCTCCCTGAAAATCAACTCTGTAGAAACTATAAAAGTGAAAAAGAAATATGAACTCCTGAAACTTACAGATACACATGTGCATATGTGCATGCATGTGCACATAGACACAGACATCCCTGGAGTGACAACTGGCATCATATGCAATCTGAAGCAGAGTTATTGAAACACACAGAATAAAGGAAGATATTACCAATATGAAAATCAAACAAAACTTATTTTTAAAAGAGTAGGAATATTAAGGACAAAAGATAACAGTTGAAATAAATATAAGTAGGAGGGGTACAGCTGAATAACTTAGTGAATTAGAAGATCAGACTGAGGCAGTCTTTCAGAAGACAGTAGGAAAGGATAAAGAAATAGGAATGCAAAAGAAAAGTTAAAAGAGATGGAAGCTAAAAGCAAGAAAGCAGGGAGCAGGAGATGGAGGGAGAGGAGGAGTGGGAGGAGAAGGGAAAGTGGAAAGAAAGGAAGAGGAAGAAGAAAAAGTGTAAAGTCACATCAAGGGAGAGTGTCTCAATTTACTTCTTGCACAAGTTTAATCTTATAAAATATCAATGTCAGCACAATATAGTGCAGTGGTTAAAAAGTGTGGGGGTCTGGAGTCACAGCACTGAGTTCAAACATATATGCTACCACTTATTAGCTGTGTGACTTTTCTTTTCTTTTCTTTTTTTTATGTAGAGACAGAATCTCACTGTCAACCAGGTTGAATTGCAGTGGTGTGATCACAGTTCACTGTAACTTTGAACTCCTGGGCTTAAGTGATTCTTCTGCCTCAGCCTCTTGAGTAGCTAGGACTACTGATGCATGGTACCATGCTGGCTAATTAAAAAAAAAAATTTGTAGAGATGGGGTCTCACTATGTTGCCCAGGCTGGTCTTGAGCTCCTGGACTCAAGTGATCCTCCCACCTTGGCCTCTCAAAGTGCTGTGATTATAGGAGTGAATCCCCACATCCAGCCTCTATGTAACTTCTCTATGCCATAATTTCATCATCCATAAAATAGAAATAAATGGTACCTGCTTTGTAAGGTGGCTATAAGGATCAAATGAGATAATGCTAGTAAAACCCTTAGCACAATGCCTGGTATAAAAAAAATCACTCTATAAAGGTTAGCTACCATCTTTTTTTAATTCAAAGGTTTAGCTGATAACAATTGTAAAGGCAAATCATGCTACCACATACCTTGTACACACAACAGCGATGGACCTTGTTAAAAAATCCAGATTCCCAGGGCCTACCTCCAGATATTCTGATTTGGTAGGTCTTGGATGAAGCCAGGAATCTGCATTTTTATCAAGCCACCAGGTGATTCTGACAAAAGTTAGTCCAAAATTACACACAAGGAAAAACACTATTTTAAAGGCAAGTCAACCATTGCCTCACAATGGTTAGCTTGCAATCTTAGGACAAAAATTCATTTGTTCACATAATACATTTTTATTGAATAGTTAGTGAACAGTTGCTATGTGCTATATTATGTATTATTCCAAGTACTGGGGACACATAGGCTATTAGGAAGCTTATAGTCTAGAGGGAATAGATAAATCTTTTAATTTATCTATAAAGTAAAAAAGGTTCCTATCAGGTAAGTCTTTTATTAAATGAGCACTTCCTAAATACAAACCTGATTATTTTAAATTTCGGGATTTCTATAATCTTGAGTAGCAAATATTTCTGGTGCTTCAAACTGTCCACAGGAGACACTTTTTAAAGTCTATCCTAAACCCTCCCCAATGAAATCTCGCATACCACTCCCCAACTCTGCCCTCCAACACAATACTACCAGCAAGGCTGCCTTATATATGTTGGTATCTCCTTTGGCAATTATTTGGAAGACAGCTTGCCAGGCTTAGGGAGGCTCCTATCTAGGGGCATCATTGGTACCATGGTTTCTGTAACCCAAATGTTTTCCCTAAAAGACTTGGCGACTTAGGCTCCTTAAGAATTTTCCTTGTGTTATAAGGTGATATAATAAAAATAAGATACAAAATAGCACTAAAAATAAAGCATGGTCAGTCTATTAACAAGTACTTATTGTGTAGTGTGTGGAGGGACACCAGAAGCACCTCTTCGCTTTTAAATTTGCCACAAAGGTATCAGCTGGCTGTAAGGTACACAATTCTTCTACAGTTGTTTGTATTATTTAAGGGAAAAAACGCCTCAAACATTTGAAAATGTAATATTCTTAGCCAACTGCATGCTAACTTTATTAAAAGGGATTATCAATAATAATTATCATAGTCTCTCCTGATTATATAATTGATCTCTAGGGGAGTTCAAGCTTCAAATACTTTTTTCTACTACAGCCTAGCTGAGATGATTTTCTCTGGCTGCTAAATGTTTTTACTCTTCTACTTAGCTGTCAAGTCAAGCTTAATCTTCTCCTAAGGAGCAGGACTTCACATGACTCCTCTGATTTCAAAAATTTAAGTCCATGCTAGTTTCAGAGAAATGACTCTAGTATAACGGCAATATTAATAACAATTATGGAAACGAAACCAGCCACTAACATTTGTGCACTTACTATGCACTGACATTTGAGCACTCACTATGTGCTAGCGTGGTTTACATGGATTATCTCCTCTTTGAGGGAAGTACTTTCATCTTCTTATCTCCTTGAGAAAAGTGAGGCTTAGAAAGCTTATGTGGCTTGCCTAATATCATACCTCGAAAAGGGTGGTTGGCAGGTTTTCTGGAAGAGGGACAGGGCTTAAACAAATTGTCCTTTTTACTTGGCCTCAACCATCCCAGCAAACACTGAGAGACTTTCATAACTTACAAAAAAATAGTAGAATTAAAACAATTTCTCTGTAGCTTGTTATATTTTCTGGTGGTCTATTCTTTTTTTTCCTGGTAGTCTAGTCTTATTCAGATGACTAATCATCATTCTTATACTAGTGAATACAAATATAAGAACAATACTATAATTTGTTTTATTAAACAAAAACATAACTAAACTTGTGATAAAAGAGGCAAAGAAGGAGAAGACAATAATATCAAACCTCATATATGCTTTAATTACGAGCATGGCTTCTCAGAGGTATATGTCAACAAATATTGAGTTCATGTGCCATCACGTGGTTTGTACACCATAGGTTACCAACACTTGTTCTATAATTAAATGAGCTCTTTTGGACCTTTACTCTCAAAGTAAATGTATGCAAGTTCAGGGACAGTTCCTAAAATAGGTTGACTGGCTATTTCATACTTCATATCAAATTATTTTAATGGAGTATATTTCACTCTAGTGTTAAAAATGACTAAGGTAAAACCATATATTACCATCTGCTGGCTAATAAAACTACACAATAACGTCTCTGTTCAGTAAACTATGCTTTGAGGTACTAAAGCTTGAATAAAGGACTAAAGACAGGGGAGAAAATTGTACACAAAATCAGGGTGGGGAAAGCAAACCTAAAGCCTTACTTAGGGTACTTTATTTTAAATCCCCATTTTGTTCTCCCTATAATTACCAACAAGCAGTCCACATTTAAAAAGACATAAGTGGTACAGTGATGGAAAAGGAATATGTGAAAAAACCTTTCTATGCCAGTTTTACTGGCTTTTGTTTTCTTAATAAAGGGTACAGAGTTTAGATTGTGTACACTGTACTTAAGAGGAACAAAACACACACTTAAGCATATTATGAAATATGACCTTGACCAAGATTTTTTCCCCGATATCTATATAATTTATAAGTTTATTACCAGAAAAGGCACTTTCCCTAACATAATTTACATGTTAAAAGAGGTTAGCTATTACTTTAATACTTAAAAAACAAACAATTAAGAATCAGTCAACAAATTTAAATCATTAGATATAGATTTCAAACTTGTGTTAAACTACTTATTAGAAACTTGTGTTCAACTACTTATAAGTTCAGATCATGCTGCGGTTTCAAAATGGCCGAGGAACATCATCATTTACACACACTTTGTAGACACGATTCAAGAGACCGTGAAATTAATTTATTAAAAAATAGATTCACAAGACTACAAGATCATTATATTCCAAAAAGGTAAAAGCAACGGCAGGAACAGTAAGAATCCAGTGAGGAATGTAAGATAATATAAGTAATGATGTGGGGTGGTGAATGAAGCTAAGATATCAGATTCAGTATATAACTGAAGACACAAAAGACACACTAAAGCTCCCATTCTCTTCCTTTTACAAGCCCACTATGACAGACCAATCACTCTTCATTTCAATTTTACTACTTGCAAAATAAGTCTGATTCTAGCACTGCTTTTCAATGATATATGGATTATTCAGGAACAATAAAAGTTCAGTTAAATATCACTATAGAGGAAACAAGAATTTCAAAAAAAGGCCAGATAAAAATGCCCAGCATTGTATTATTCACTACTGATGACAGACAAGGAGCAAAGAATGCAGTTCTTGCCTTTAAAGAGCTACAAAGATAGGCTGGGCGCGGTGGCTCACGCCTGTAATCCTAGCACTCTGGGAGGCCGAGGCAGGAGGATCACTTGAGCTCAGGAGTTTGAGATCAGCCTGAGCAACAATGAGACCCCATTTCTACTAAAAAAAAGTAGAAAAATTAGCCAGGTGTCATGGCCTGTGCCTATAGTCCCAGCTACTTAGGAGGCTGAGGCAGGAGGATCACTTGAGTCCAAGACTTTGAGGTTGCAGTGAGCCATGATGATGCTACTGTACTCTACAGAAGGCAACAGAGGGAGACTCTGTCTCAAAAAAAAAAAATACACAAAGAGCTGCAAAGATAAAGACAAGGAAAACAGTAAAATAGTCAAGTGGCTAATAAATTAAGGCTGAGATGTTAAACCAAATTAGAAGTAGAGAAGTAAAACACTAAACAAGAACAGAAATGCAGGAAAAGGAATTATGTAATAATGACTTAAAGAAGTAGTGATGAGGCAGAAAGAGATACAGCAATCACATATCAAGTAGGTTGAAAATGAGTGCCTTCAGGACTATTGAAGTACAAAGAAAAATCAATTCATAAAAGGCATGCAATTTAATAACCATTTAGATAATGGTAATGGAGGGGGAAGAAAATATATCATTTTTAACAGCCTCTCATCTTAAAAAATTATGGGTAAGAAGGTGTTTGTAATTGTACTGTAATAATAGGAACCAACTTTGAAATATCTTTAATAAAAGCAGGTTCAAATACCAAGAAATTGCTCACCACAAATATCAAAATGCCTACTTATACTCATTTCAGAGGACCAATTTTCAAATTCTATTAGAGGAGTGGCAAAGTTAAATGAAATTTCTACATATAAACCTAGGGAACAAAGTTAACATTTATTGAGTACCTACATTGTGCCTGGTAGTTCTCTGTCCCCACTGCTACCACCTCACTTCAGGCCCACATTACCTCTCCCACCTGGATCATTTTAATAGTGTCCTAACAAGTACCTTAACATCCATCCTTTCCTCAATCTATCCACCACACTGATATACAAAATGATTTTTCTAAAATGAAAATCTGATGTCTCTTGCTTAAAATTTTTAAATATATCCCACAGCCTATAAGACAATGTACAAACTCTTAACTTTCATGATCTGATTCCCACCTACCTTTTACCTTTTCCTATACCCACTCTTACTCTACCACTATATCTTTACGGTTATTTTTAACTACTTGAGGCTCCTCAAACTTGTTATGCTATTTTATGCATGTGTTTCTTTTTTTTTTTCTCCCCCTCCTGAAGGGCATTCTGCCCTTTTGCCCTCCTAGCAATGCAAACTTAGCTAACCACTTCTTTTTTTTTTAATTTTTTTAATTTTTTTTATTTTTTGAGACAGAATCTCACTCTGTTGCCCAGGCTAGAGTGAGTGCCGTGGCATCAGCTTAGCTCACAGCAACCTCAAACTCCTGGGCTCAGGCAATCTTTCTGCCTCAGCCTCCCGAGTAGCTGGGACTACAGGCATGTGCCACCATGCCGGCTCATTTTTCTATATATATCTTTAGTTGGCCAATTAATTTCTTTCTTTCTATTTATAGTAGAGACGGGGTCTCACTCTTGCTCAGGCTGGTTTCGAACTCCTGACCTTGAACGATCTGCCCGCCTCGGCATCCCAGAGTGCTAGGATTACAGGCGTGAGCCACGGCGCCTGGCCTAACCACTTCTATTTTCAACATTTGTTCAAGCCCTCTTAATTTCAAGTCCCCATCTCCAAATTTTCTAAGAAAAAAATGAATATTCCTTCCTTGGTGCCTACACAGATTTCTATTATAGTGTCCATAATTTTATTATATTTACTTGCTTAAAGTAAGCTTATTAAACTATAGGCTTCTTGGGAGCAGGATCCTAGAGTTATTTATCAACATATCCTTAGTGTCCAGCATAATGTTTGGCACATCATAGGCACCCCAAAAAGTTTTAAATCAATGAATGAATAAATAAGTTTCATTATTTAGGTTAACATTTTTCATTGCCTAATCCTTTAAAAGCTAGAGTGCATCATCCGTTATTGAGTTCTACTACTTATTTTCTTGAAATGTCCGACTCACCCCATAATCATCATGCTATTATATGTTCTCATTCTGGATTTTACTGCCAGGCTAATTTTCCAAAAGCCCACATTCATCATACAACAGCCCCATTCAAGAACTTATAATAAATACAATTTTAAAGCTAAATGCCTCCATTTGCTTTTCATGGCCTTCCTACTCATCCCACCTCAACTCTTCACCTGGCCAATTTCATCATCCCTTAAGGCTGGTACATAAATTCTTACCTCTGTCCCTTCAGCCAAACTGTTTAATCCCTCACTCACATTGCATTCTTCCCTTTATCCAATTAAATACTAACCACCTTTTTCGGGCTGACTAGTCTGATTTTTTCCCATCAAAATTGTACCTGAATCCTCCATCCTCCCCTTCCTAACTATTACAGCAAACATACTCAGTACCAGTCACATCAGCACTTCATTCTTTCATTTTTAAGAATGTTACTTTTCTCTCCCCAACTAGACTATCGGCTCCTATGGGTAAATCTCATATATATCCTATTATACTCCCTTTTTAGATGCCTTGCAGGTTTTAGTTACTGTGACAGAAAGGCAGCATGGTATAGTATTTTAAAAACTTTTTCTAAAGCAGATGTAGTCTCTCTTTAAATCTTATGCTGGGGGAAGGAAATAGCAGAGGACATAAACAGGTGGAACACCATACCATGCTCATGGGTCAGCAGAATCAACATTGTTAAAATGTCTATACTACCTAAAGTGATTTACAGAGTCAATGCAATCCCTATTAAAATACCATCATCCTTTTTCACAGATATAGAAAAAATAATTTTATGCTTCGTATGGAACCAGAGAAGATCCCATATAGCAAAAGCAATCCTAGGCAATAAAAACAAAATGGGAGGCATCAATTTACCAGAATTCAAACTATACTACAAGGCTATAGTAATTAAAACAGCTTTTCACTGGCACAAGAACAGGGACATTGACCAGTGGAACAGAACAGAGAACCCAGATATAAAATCATCCTCGTATAGCCACCTAATCTTTGACAAAGCAGAAAAAAACATACACTGGGGAAAAGAATCCTTATTCAATAAATGGTGCTGGTTAAACTGGATCGTCACATGTAGAAGACTGAAACAGGATCCACAATTTTCACCTCTCACAAAAATCAACTCATGCTGGGTAACAGACCTAAACCTAAGGTGTGAAACTATTAGAATTCTAAAGGAAAATGTTGGAAATACTCTTCTAAACATTGGCCTCGGCAAAGAATTTATGAAGAAGACCCCAAAGGCAACAACAAAAATAAATAAATGGGACCTGATCAAATTAAAAAGCTTCTGCACAGCCAAAGAAACTGTCACGAGAGCAAACAGACAACCTACAGAATGGGAGAAAATTTTCACAAGCTACATATCTGATAAAGGGCTGATAACTAGAATTTATTTAGAACTCAGGAAAATCAGCAAGGAAAAAAATCAAACAAGCCCATCAAAAAGTGGGCAAAGAACATGAACAGAAACTTTTCAAAAGAAGACAGAATAATGGCCAACAAACGTATGAAAAAAGTGCTCAGCATCTCTAATCATCAGGGAAATGCAAATCAAAACTACAATGAGATATCACTTATCTCCAGTGAGAATGGCCTTTATCAAAAAGTCCCAAATCTATAAATGGTAGTATGGATGGGGAGAGATAGGAACACTCATATACTGCTGGTAGGACTGCAAATTAGTGCAACCTCTGTGGAAAGCCATATGGAGCTACCTTAAAGCGATACAAGTAGATCTACCATTGGATCCAGCAATCCCGTTACTGGGCATCTACCCAAAAGAACAAAAGACACTCTATAAAGAAGACACCTGCACTGGAACGTTTATAGCAGCACAATTCACAATTGCAAAGTTGTGGAAACAACCCAAGTGCCCATCAATACATGAGTGGATTAATAAAATGTGGTATATGTATACCATGGAGTACTATTCAGCTATAAGAAACAATGGTGATATAGCACCTATTGTATTTTCCTGGATAGAGCTGAAACCCATTCTACTGAGTGAAGTATCCCAAGAATGGTTAAACAAGCACCACATGTACTCACCAGCAAATTGGTTTCACTGATCAACACCTAAGTGGACATATAGGAACAACACTTATCGGGTTTGGGGCAGACGGGAGGGGGGAGGAGGGGATGGGTATATACATACATAATGAGTGCGATGCGCACCATCTGAGGGATGGTCATACTTGAAG
>CAUYRT010040859.1:0-36960 GCA_963574885.1 Lepilemur ruficaudatus | reverse complement strand
TGCCTCAGCCTCCCGAGTAGCTGGGACTACAGGCATATGCCACCATGCCCGGCTAATTTTTTCTATATATTTTTAGTTGTCCAATTAATTTCTTTCTATTTATAGTAGAGACGAGGTCTCACTCTTGCTCAGGCTGGTTTCGAACTCCTGACCTTCAGCGATCCGCCTGCCTCGGCCTCCCAGAGTGCTAGGATTACAGGCGTGAGCCACCGCGCCCAGCCAAAGACCAGTAGCTTTTTACCAGGAAAAGGGAAGAAAAGGAAGAGAAGAGCTTTTCCACAAATAGAACAACATTGCTAAGACCCTGAGTTTATTCTTTTATTCAACAAAGATTTAATAAACACCTGCGATGTACCAGGCATCTGTGTTCTGGGCATTTGAAACATAAGGAGTAGAAAGGAAAGGCTATATACAAATATTTGGCCTATGGTCAGTTAATAAAAATGCTATAAAAACAAATTAAGCTGGGATAGAGAATAAAGAATGATGGGAGTAGGGAAAGAAGACTACTTAGCCACGGTGGGTCTTCTGATGATGCAACATTTAGGTAATATCTGAGGGAAAAGCATTTCCAGGGAAGGCAACAACAAATTTCAAAAGAGAAGGGAATGATTATATGGAAAGAACTCAAAATACTGCCCTTACAAAGAGGTAAGAAGAGAAACTGGGGAAGAAAATATGGATCCAGTGTTAGACAGCTTAGCTGGACAGCCATATTAAGAATGTCAGATGACAGAAAGCCACCAAAAATTTTAATGCAAAGGATGACATGATCAGATTAAAGTCTCAGAAAAGTAAAAGCCAAACATAAACCTAGCTGTTTTATTAATAATACTTAATCTACAATAGTTTCCTTTTAAGTTCAACAGTCATTTCAGAGAAGGGCTATAGCACCCATTAAAATGAAAATGGTGCTATTTAAATGGTTTTCCCCCCATGTAAGTCCACAAAATGGTATTATAAATACAAGTTTTAAGGTTTTTTGAAACTTCAATATAAAATTTGATGTCATTTGTTTAAAAATGTCTTCTTTTAGCATTTTTCTCATATTTTTCAACAATCTTTTTCAAATTTGTTTATTATTTCAGGGTCATGTTCTTGTTCTTACTTTAGAGTTTCTATTCTTTTATAATACATACTTTTAATCGTTATGTTTATTTTATAGTCTGATGTTTATATCAAACATACCCTCTTCTCTCCAAACTTCCGTTGCCTCCGCTTGAAACAAAGGGTTCATTTATGCACTGGTTTGTTGTGTGCACTGACTCACTCCTATGTTCAATCTCCATCTCATGTGTTTTTAATGTTTCATGTGAGCACACTTTTGGTAGGCATTGTTTCTTCCCTGAGAAACCAATGTAGCTAAATGTTTGTTAAGAATGGTCTCTTTCATTTTACCCTCTCCAGTCTGCCCTGGCCTAGGACTGATTTCATGTACTTTTTTGTGAGAGATGGTTTCCTGAACCAAGTGGGTGGCATATATTTGGACTCCAAGCCAAGCAATGCACTTTGGTTTATGGGCACAGTTCCTACATTGCCCCAGCTGTGGCACTGATTTCTAAGTCTGGAACCACTTGTGTCCTTTTCATCTCCCTCCCTCTTCTACCAAAGTGTCAGCTCACACCCCTACCATTGCAGCCTTCACTTTCCTTTTGATTTCTGGCACCTGGAGATTACATTTCCACATTTGCAATCTAAACCATAGATAGATTTTTGTTGACTTTTATCTGGCCGTCTTGATATTTATAAAGGGAGAGGTTCTGTGTTAGCTCAGTCTGCCATATTACAGATTCACAAAGATTAATCTCTAAATTGGATTTTAATTTGAAATATGAGCAACGACAGAAAGATAGTTTGCATAACCAGACACAGTAGTATGCCTCATAACAACGTTTTGGTCAGCAACAAACATATACAATGGTGGTTCCATAAATTATAATAGTGTATTTTTACTGGAACTTTTTTATTTTTAGATATGTTTAGATGTACAAATACTTACCACTGTGTCAAAATTGCCTACAGTGTTCAGTACAGTAACATGCTGTATAGGTGTGTAGCCCAGGAGCAGCAGGCTATACCAGATAGCCTAGGTGGATAGTAGGCTATATCATCTAGGTTTGTACAGAGACACTCTGTGATGTTCACACAATGATGAAATCCCCTGAAGACACATTTCTCTCACAACGTATTCCCATCATTAAGCAACACATGACTGTCAGTTGCTCAGATGTACAAATCAGTACCAAAAATTAACCAAGCTGCAAAAATGCTTTCAAAGTCTGTCTTCCCAACTGAGAGCACAATTTCTTTACTAGGTGAGCATAAATTAAAGCTCACATAGGATGAGTTAATTTTGCAAAATGGTAACAGTAATGGGTATAGAGACCTCTCCAAGCAGACATAGGCAGTGAGCACAGGCTCACTCACCTGCAGCAGAGCATGGGGAGAATAGACATCAGGTACTACACAAGTGTGTAAGAAAAATTCAGCTAAAATTTTTAAATTGATAAAAGGCCAACTGCGAACTAACATGAAAGTATAGAATCTCTGAGAGTAGCAGGTGCTCACAGACTTTTTTTCCATAAACTTCCACTGGGTGCTCCCAAAAAAGAATAGATCAGGGTGCGAGACTAGAGATGAAGACCCACTATAACTGGGAGAAGGAAAAAGAAAAACACCCTCTATCCCAGGGGTGAGGGAGAAGCAGGAAGCCGTCCTAGTTCCAGAATCCTACACCAATACTACCATAAGTCTCCTACCACTGGGAATAGGGAACTTTCTCACACAAGACGCTCCACAGACAGAAGGCAGAATTTAGTCTGGCAGACCAAAGAGAGGCAGGATCATGAAGAAAGCTCCATCCCTGAGGCCCAGGCACACAGGGGCTTCATAAGATTAAGGCTGGGCCAGGACAACAGAGGAAACCCTTTGCCCCTGCCCCTCACCAGCTAGTAAGCACCAAGTAAGAAGCAATAGCAGGGTACTCGGGGGGGGAAGGCGGAGGGCAAAAGAGAGAAAACTGCTCCATGACACAGGGGCACAATGAAGACCAAAGGCTGAGAGTGGAGTACCTCAAGTGGTTAAATTGAAAGTAAATATAAAATACATCTTCCCTGTTTTATTTTTTAAAGCTTTATAAGCAGGGATTGATAAGCAACTCTGTAAAGGGTCATATAGTAAATAGTAAATAGTTTAGGCTTTACAGACCAAATGATCTCTGTCCCAACTATCCAACTCTGCAGTTGTAGCACAAAAGCAGTAAGAGACAATTTATAAATAAAATGCATGGCTGTGTTCCAATAAACTTTAGTATGGACACTCAAATTTGAATTTAATATAACTTCCATGGGTCACAAAATATTCTTCTTTCTAGTTTTTCAATTATTTAAATATGTAAAAGCCATTCTAAATCACAGGCTGGATTTGGTGTAAGGGTTGCAGTTTGTGACTTCTGGGCTAAAGCAAAATTGGTAGCAATACTCTATGGGTTTACAGCATAGGTACAAAATATGGGAAGAAGTAATTAGAAGTATATTGTTGCATAAAAATAATATTATTTTAAGGAAGACTGTGCTAAATTTAGGATCTATATCCTAAGCCCTAGGGCCACCACTATAAACAATAAAATAAAAACATATAGCAAGATAAGCAAAGGCCTCTATCAATATTAGATCAATAAAGTATTATGTGAATATAAAAAATTGATTAGAACTCCTTTACATTTACAAAATTTATAATTTATAAATAAGAAATCTCATCTTCAAACATATTCAGGAGAAATTTTTAAGAAAAATGTAATTGTTTTGCTTTTAAAGCTCTTAAAATAATGGAGAGTAAGCCAAGAGAAGAAGCTTTGAAAACTTGTTAGTACATGATGACAGAGATTTCTAAACCTAGAGTGGGGGAAAAAAAACTAAATGGAAAAACAGGTATACCTTAATGTGTATCCATGTACAACTATCTTGCCTAAGGCTAATCTGTTCCGCTACCTAGGATAGAGGATTGCTAAGGCCAAGATCGTGTGATGATTGCTGCACTCTTAGTCAGCTCTGGCTGCGCTGTAGACTGAATGTTTGTGTCCCTCCAAAATTCATATACTGAAACCTAATCACCAGTGTGAAGTATTAGGAGGTGGAGTCTTTGGAAGGTGATTAGTACCCTTATAAAAAAGCACCCAGAGAGCTGTCTTGCCCCTTTCACCACATAAGAACACAGCAAGAAGGAACCATCTGTGAACCAGGAAACAGGCTCTAACCAGACACTGAATCTGCTGGTAACTTGAACTTGGAATTCTCAGCCTCCCAGTCTATGGTATTTTGTTATAGCAGCACAAACAGACTAAGGCAGACTGTTGTGGCAAAATACCATAGACTAAGTGGCTTAAACAACTGGCATGTATTTCTTATAATTCTGGAGACTGGGACTTTTAAGAACGAGGTGCTAGCAGATTCAGCCTGGTGAGAGAACCCTCTTTTGGGTCATAGATAGCAGCCTTCTGGATCTGTGTATCCTTACAAGGCAGAGAGATAGAGATAGATAGAGAGAGAGAGAGAGAGAGAGAGAGACAGAGAGAGAAAGAGAAAGAGAGAGAGATTGGAAAAGGAAAAGCAAGAAAGCAAACAACTCTGATCTCTTTCTATTCCTTTAAGGACAGTAATCCTACCATCATGAAGGCCCCACCCTTCTGACCTTATGGAAACCTAATTACTTCCTAAAGGTCCTACCTCAGGTACCATCACATTGGGAGTTAGGGCTTAACATATGCATTTTGGGGGGGCAAAAACATTGTCTATAGCATACGCCCATCTCACCATTTTCCTATTAGTGGTTGTCATTTGGATGCCAAATTGGCAATATTTGGAAAATGTGTGACATCAGAAGAAATTAAAGTCTGCCTGGTCACACAGCATCTCATTTATCCAGAGGCATGTTTCTGTCAAATTCAGCTAACAAAATATGTCTGAGAAGAGCTGGCATGATATTAATACAAAATTTCCCTTTGAGTTTTCAAAATAAGTATCTCAGCATTCCTTCAGTCATGCATGTTAAGCTTTACTGCCTTATTTGTTTTATCTTCCCCTATTCCTTTACAAAAAAACCATTTTCTGGAGTTTACAAAAACCTTTACAAAAAACCAAAAATCCTATATGTTTAGGTTAAAAGAGGTTAAAAATAAAAATTTTGGCCTAAAGAAGTAAGCTTCAGTTATCTGTAAGTTTACTTAGGTAGAACATCTCTTTCCCATTTATGCCAGACAAATACGGCATTACTTGGGCCACTGAAATATATATTAAAACCTCAAGGCACTATTAATGCCTCAAGGCATTATTTTAATAATGATGGGTATTCAGAGTGTTTAGGTCCTTCAGGACACTGATGGAGAAAAGATATCACAATTTTCTCCTCATGCCTGAAATTTAGATTCTGACACATTCCCAAAATCCCTTTCCCTCTTCCCACTTGGAGGTAAAGACTACTGGGAAAGAAGACCAAGGGTGCTATTACCACTTTTCACTCCCTTATGTGAGCCTGTCAAATTCCAGTCCCTAAAAAGAAGTTTTGTCTGTGCATTAGGGATCAGTAAAAGATAATCTGACTGTCACAATCATTATCTCTTGGTTCACTGACACAGGCTGGGAAGAAGGAAGAGAACATTGCTCATACTGTCTTATAATTCTATGTGTGATAGTTAATTTTAGATGTCAATTTTACCGGATTACAAGATACCTAGATGCAGTGATCCCCCCTTATCTACTGTTTCACTTTCTGTGGTTTGGTAACCTACAGTCAACTTCAGTACAAAAATATTACATGGAAAATTCCAGAAATAAACAATTCATATGTTTTGAATTGCACTTCGCTCTGAGTAGCATGATGAAATCTCTCGCCTACCTGCTCCATTCAGTTTGTGAATCATCCCTTTGTCTTGTATATGCTACCCACCCAATGCTTTATAGAAATACAGCACCTATAGAGTTCGATACTATCCATGGTTTCAGGCATCCACTAGGAGGCTTGGAGTGTGTCTCCCTTGACTAAGGGGGGACTACTATAGCTGGTAAAGCATTATTTCTGAATATGGCTACGACAATGTTTCTGGAAGAGACTGACATTTGAATGAATGGACTAAGGATGATCCGCCCCCACCTAATGTGGGCAGGCACCATCCAATTGGCTGAAAGCCTGGATAGAACAAAAAGTCAGAAGAAAGGCACATTTGCACTTTCTCTTCTAGAGCTGGAAAACCATTCTTCTCCTGTCCTTGGACATCAGAACTCCAAGTTCTCTGGTTTTTTGGTTCTGGGATTTATACCACCAATCCTCACTGGGTCCCCAGGTCTTTAGCATCCAACTGAGAGTTGTACCATCACTTCCCCTGGTTCCGAGGCCTTCAGACTTGGACTGGGACATACTGCTAGCTTCCTTAGTTCTCCAGCTTGCAGATGTCCTATCATGAGTGGGACTTCTCAGGCTCCATAATCATGTGAGCTGATTCCCTTAATAAAGCCCCTCTCATATATCTATATTTGCATATCTTCTAGGTTCTGTCTCTCTGGAAAATTCTGACTAATACACTATCTATGGGCATTTTCACCTTTAGTACTAAAAAATTAATAACATTAATACTAAGCAAACCATTTATTAAACATCTGCTATTTTCAAGTAATTGTGCTAGACTTTCAAAGTATATAGCTTACCTAATCTTTACCAACATTAGTATACATTCCTCTTATAAGCATTGGACATTGTTCTGTCCTTTTGGTCTGGGGCAACATGCTCTCTTGGTGAGCTTCCTATCTATCTGTCAGTTCTTTGAAGTCTTTGCAAGCACCTCTGCCTCCATTATTCCTTACAAGTTCATGTTCCTCAGGGCTTGTTACAAACTCTGTTATATACCTATGTACTTGCTCTTGATGGTATAATGTAGTCACTAAGCTCAAGGTCTAAAGAATCAACTGGCCTGAGCTCCATTCCTCTTTATTTAGCCTTTCTAAACTTCGATTTCAACTCTTCAAAATAAAAATACTGCCTGCCTTTTAAGTTAGTTGGGAGGATTAATGGAAATGAAGCATGGAAAGTGCTAAGCACTTTGCCAGCATGTAGTAAATACTCAATGTATATGAGCTGTTGTTATCCATGTTCAAAGTATGTTATCCTAAATTATCTGCTTAATAACTGTCTTCATCCCTAGACTGCTAGCTCTATCCCTAGCCTGTGACTTGGTCACTTGGCACATAGTAGGCTCTCATTTGATTTTCCTTGAATGACTAAGTAAAGGAAAGAAGAATCAAAGGAATGTATCACCATGCAAAGTGGGCATCATTATGCCTATATTAAGGATAAGAGAAATACAATGTGAAGAAAGTAGCAATAGTCTAAGATTCCATAGATGGTAAATGGCAGAACTGCAACTCAAATACTTATTTGTCTAAATCTGAAGCCCATGCACTTTTCATTTATCACACTGGGGAAAATGCATACCCCTTGGGGGAGGAAGTGGGGAATAATCATTCATTATTGAGCACTTACTGTGGATTTGGTAGTGTTCTAAGCACTTGCATGTATTTTCTCAGATAATTTTTACAGCAACCTTACAAGTTAGAGACTATGATTATTTTCAATTTTACAGACCAAAACTAAAGTTCAGGGAGGATAATAACAGATCAAGGTTACACAGATAGTAACAAATCAAGGTTATATGGCTAGGATGAGGCAGAGTTAGACAGGATTGAGACCCAGCCTTCTGGATCCAGAGTTCACACCTTTAACTGTCAGTTTGCCTCTCTTAGCATCATGAGATGCTTTACAACTAAACAACACTAAAAAATGTCCAAAGTCAGAGTGACTTTTACCCAGTCAACTATTCAGCACACATCTGATATCTGTATATGATTAGCTTATCTTAGAAAAATATAAAAAGGCCACTGAACTCTAATTTGTGCCCTGAACTATTACTGAATTTTAAAGGACATCTGTACTGACTTTTACAATTTGTCATTCAACTTTTGCCTATATATTTCCACTAATATGTCTAGGATGTTCACTAGTTCCTAGAAGGCACTGATCCTAATTTTAAGCAGAATAAATATAGTAAATTTTTTCTTGAGTAAAAATCTGTCAAGTTATATCCTCTGCTCATTTACCTAGTTTTAACACCCCCAAACCTAAGCAATATTTGAAGACAAACCACTACTTTATTCAGCAAACATTTGAGCACTTATTTTTCAAGCACTGTGATAGGCAATGAGTACACAAACACATATAAAAAATTTATATTTTTATGGGACAGCTATGTAAAGGAATAATCTCAACCTCATGTGATAAGTAGTCTAATAGCATTATTTCAAATATTGTGAATTGAAGCATCAAGATATATGTGACTTGAGGAAGGAGTGGGTTGGCAAATTGGGTGCGTAGACAGGACAATTTTTGTTTGGACCTCAAGGCATCTCCAAATGCTTCCTGTTTCTGGAGAATACCAAAATAAACAGGCTCCTGCTTCTTGGGATAACCTAAAGGCAGCAAACATTCTCTGTCCTAGCCTCCTGGCAGTAGGGTGGGAGCATGCAACAACCAGGACTCAGAAGAAATAATTATCATTGTTGCGTGGCTACTACATATCAGGCCTGTTTTATGGACTTTATACATATTAACTCATTTAAAACCAACAACTCTGTGAGGTCAGTGCTATTATTACCATTTGCCATTTTACAGATAAGAAAACTGAGACTCACATCAGTCACGTAACTTTGAGGCAAATTGTAGAGCTTTATTATTAGGTAGAAAAGCCGGGATTGAAACCCAAGCAGGATGGCTCCAGAATGTATGTGTTTAAGTTACAGTACCATGTGGTTTCCCAAACAATACGATACTCCAGAAAGGACATAAAGTACAATAGAAACTTGAAGAAAATAGTATTGGAATATCACTTTACAGTTTCACAGCATTTTGCCATCCATTATCTCACTTAACGGTCCCAACAATCCTGTAAAATAGGTGCTACCTGACTAAAACTCCATAGCCTTCTGTCCCATTCTCCTCTTCATTATCTATGCTTTGGTTCCTGCTCACTGGTGCTTGAACCCACCGAGATGACCGTCTTTGCACTTGCTCCTCCTTCTTCTCAAAATGCTCTTCTTCTCAATCTTTGCATGGCTGTCTCTACTTTAATGTCACCTCTTCAGAAAGTCCTTCCAGAATCTCTCTCTCTCAGTTCTATTCCACTCTTTACTTTTCTTCTCTGCACTACTGCTCTCTGGAATCATACTATTGTTTATCTCTTTCAATATTTTATCTGTCTACCTTAACTAGAATGTAAGCACCATCAGTAACAGAGAACCTGGTAATCTTGTTTACTTCTGTATTTTCCATTCCTACATATATTGTAGACATGTCATATTCAAAAATACTAATTCTAGCTTTTATTCCTACATTTTTTATTTTTGTTATTGTAAATTAGTTTTATATCAAAAATTTTAACTTATCATTTGGATATGGGTGATTATTATTTGGATGCTATTTGGATACAGAATATTTGATTTGTGAATATCAGTGATTGTATAACCTTAACAAATTCACTTATGTTTTCTAATAGCTTTGCAGTTGATAATCAAATAATCCGAAAATGATGATTTTGACAGTTCCTCTTTAGTATTTTATTTTTTATAACTTACAACTGGTTAAATCATTTTTTTGATGATAATAAAAATGCTCCATCTTTTACCTCTAAGTGCAATATTTGACATGGACATCTGATGGCTAGTCTTTATCTTGTTAAGGAAGTCCCCTACTTACAGGTTACTAAAAGCTGTTTGTTTTGAAATCAGATATCAATGTTACTTATCATCACCATGCCTTTATCAATATATACGGAGATTATATGTTTTTCTCCTTTAATCTGTTAATGTAAAAAATTATAGTAATTTTTATGTAAAAATAGTTCCTAATTTTGAACTATCCTACCTTTTTGGACCTTGATGGTTCTCAACTGCATGAGATAGAACTGCCTTTACAGAAGGAATCTGGAAATACATCGGATGTTTTCAGTTAACACAATGATGGGACCAGTGGGATCTAGGCTGGCATTCAGTTCTTGGGAACTAGGGATACTAAATCTCCTATATGACAAATAAGTTTAGGGCCCCAACTAACAATGGTGTCTCAGTTGAGAAACAATGCTGATTGTGAATTAGTTTTTCATCATGTTTTAAAACATATTATTGACACAATTAATATGCCAACACAGAGTGACTCCTAATTTTGAATCATTCTGGCATTTTTTTGAAATAACCTCTGCTAGGTTATGGTGTTTTAATGTTTTATGACATTATTAGTATTATCTAAATTATATTTAATTTTCAAGAGGAATTTTTTAAAATATATTTTGATAAGTTCATCACATTGCTCATTGTGAATTTATTAAAAACTTCCCCAATCTTTTCCAAATCAACTTAAACCAAATTGTCCCAGTCATATACCAGTGGAACTGACATGCAATCAACATTCTATTGTGATTCAATCTAATGAATGAAAATTACATTAATTTCCACTAAATTTTATCTCTTTTATTGTAACCTGCCATTAAAGCTACGAATAACTTTAGAATATTGATTTAGTGGGTCAAACTATTTGTTATTCCTCCTAGCTGTATGTCACTTACAAATTTGATTAAAATAATATTCTCTGCTGTTTATCCAATGTATTGGTAACAGTGTTGAATAGGACAGAGAACCAAACTTTCAAGGAATAGTGTTTCAACCATTAGAAATCCAAGACTGCAATTATTCACTTCACTTATTTCCACATTTTCTCCAAGGTTTCTGTGAGAGTCGTACTGTCATGAGTATATAGTAAGACCATGGCATATGTCTGAAATTTAGCTAGACCTATTCTTACTGATCCCATGTAGCCTCTGGGATCACCACTTTCTTTTCTAAGTGCCAATATAGCATTCTTTTAACGATATATCACATATTTGTGTGTGTGTGTGTGTGTGTGTGTGTGTGTCAGGAGGCAACAACAAATATATTGCTCTATAGTTTCCTAAAACACCCTTATCACCTTTTTGATAGCCAGCTTATTTACCCATCAACAATTCCTTCTATCCTACAATTTTCCTCAAAAATCACCTTCAGCAGTCCTTCAACTACATTAATCAATTTTTTCATTACTGTTAAATAGACTAAGCTGTGATTTCAGGCCTTTTTTCCTCCATGTAACTTGCAGGTTTAAATCTTATGGCCATTTTGTGACTCCAGTATTCTCTTCTTTTTTGGTTAAAGGTAACTCTTTGATAGAAAAAAAGAAACCAGAAGAGTTTATACAGAAATATCACAACTGTCACCATACTGGGCAAGTAAATAAAAATAGCAGAACTAGTTAGACTTGAAATAGTTACCTTATTTCCATGGGAAATTACCATCAGTTTAAATTAGAAGCCTTAGTTTTCTGTCTAAGACAGAGAGATATCTGAGTGTAACTTCAAAATAAATTCAATCCCACGTAATTTTTTTTCAAGTGATCTTTGGGCAAGTATTCAAATTCCGCTAGCACATTACTTAGCAAGACTCAATCATAGAAAAACTATTACTACCAACATCAATGCCTCACATCCTTTCTTGGCCCTGGAGAGCACCCTACTTACAGGTGTCTACAATACATGTATGCCCGTGTGCATGCACACACACACAAACACACCCACAAAGGTAAAATGACATCCTGAGGTAGCCACCAGTTTTGCATTATTTTTGGTTGAAAGTAGGTGTTTTTTTTTTGTTTTGCATAAAGAATAATCCATGATTTCAGCTAAAGCAATTGTATTCATTCATTTATTTAATCAATCAACAAATATGAAGAGTATGCTGACTATGTATCACACAATGTGCTTGCTCTACATAAACAAATCCAACATGATCTCCGACCTGATGGAGACTTTATCCTAACAGAAAGATGTCAAGGCTTTAAGAAAAGAACTTTCTCCAAGAGATAATTGGCCTTGCACGTAAACACCATCCCTAATATCCAGTACATCTTCGCACCTGATATTACTCCCCAGATGTTTCCTTCCCCCCAATAAATAGGTAGGCCCTAGTTATGATCCCTGAAAAATACTCCAGAAGCAAAGGCATTAATTTCATAAATTGCATACCAAATACAATTCAGGGCTTAGACAGCTGACACACCAAACTAGAAGGTATCCATCAGATTTCTTTTTCTTTTTTCTGGAAACTCTATCATTAATTTCTGGATTTCCTTTAAATATTAAAACTATACATGAAATTCTCCTTAATACTAAATAACTTTTTTGGTAATTAAAACTCTTCAGAGATTTGGGTCTTTCTCTTTGCAACTTTTCATTGTCAAACAAAAAAGAAAAGGCAGATGTGGGAAAATTCTGACTCCAGGAGTATTCTGTAACTGTATAGTGTAAAAGGAAACACTCACTGATATGCCAGAAACAAAAAAGTTCATTAAAAATAATTTAAAAATGTTTATTGGAGACCACAGAAAAGAGGAGCAAGCACTTAATATTTGTAGACTAGAACATATCTGGATGCCAATGTGGGAAGGCTTTAAGACAAGAGACAAAATATACTCAGCTCATCTCTCTTCTGTCCTTTCCTGATCAAAGCCACCAGGGCATACATCTTTAAAACAACATAAAAACTAACTTAATTTGTATTTTCCTTATTTTTTAATCTCTATTCATGTCAAATTAAAAAAAAAAACTAGAAGAGAGAGAGAAGAGGCAGGTCCCTTTGGACTGTGAGCAAAAGCAATTTTCAGGCAAATGCAGATTTTATAAAAACTAGTGAATAGAGCTGATTAGAAAAGCTATAGGCTGCTCAAGGCTTGAATTGGAAGATACATGAAGTAATAAGCTCTGCATGCCTTGAAAAGTGAAAAGGGAAAAGAGAAAAAATTTAATGTATCACAAATTCTATGAAAAGTGTGGCACCCATGGGATTCTCATTTGCATTCAATTTTTGTTCTTGTATTTTTTTCATAAGGTTGAAATCTGCAAAATAAAAGTGATTTTATGTTAGAATGTTTAAAGGACAAAAGTTTGATTTTTTAAAAGGGAACGCACACTAAGATTTGTTTAATCAATATTTTAAATTACAACTTATTTTAGAAGCCAAGAAATAAAGATTTCCATTTACATTTTTGCAACTTGTCCAACTTGAATTTGACTCACAGAAAATGTCAGACGCCAGTAATATCAACCTTTTATCTTATATAAGCACATAAATGCAGATTATAAACTAATCATGTCATAAGGAAAGTATCAAATATTTTAAATTATATAATTTTAATTAGTTCCTAGAAATGTTTTAATTATTCATTTTTCTCCAAGAGTTGGTTTTGTATTATTCTTTTATATGCTATAATTATTTAAAAGCCATTCACCTTAAAATTAGGGGGAAAAGGTAAGCAAAGGTGAAATTTTGAAGAATTCCTTTGTATTATCTTCTTTGACCTTGAGATGGAAGGTGAATGAGAGTTGGTGCTACTGTACTTAAGAAAGTGCCTAAATCCATGCAGTTTTTAACATAGTGAAACATTCCTATGTTCTTTAATATGAAGGTGTTAAGTATCAAGGATTGCATTCTGCCTTGAGTTTAACTGAAGGTCATTCCTGGTTTTAAAGATTACAATCTGGGCAAATGAATCTCTAGTGTAGGGAAGAGTGGCTGTGAACATTTTAAAGTCTGGAAGAGAATTTCTCGCTAATCTCTTTATCAGCATTTTCTTTTTGCCACAAGGGTAAATTACATGTACTACCCCCTATACCACCACTGTCTAACATAAAATATTAGACTGAAAATGAATATATCTCCTATAATGACCATTTCCATTCAACATGTAGATTTATGCATAGGGACATTTAAATTACAGGGCTCATATATTTCTGAAAATCTAATTATAATTTATGATATTTTAGCCTAGCAATAAAAAGAAGCAATAAGCTGATCTATAGATTTTCTTGGCATATATAATCAAATTTCTACCCTAGGATGCACACTTCAATTATTACTATTTCTTGGTAACTTTAATTTTTGATCATTTTCTTAGTTAGAGGTGCATTAAATGAATGGTAGCCGAGTTGTAAATGTTGAACTGCTTTTATGTGTATTTTTCCCTCTCTCTGGAATGTTTTCCTAAGGATCTTATTAATATAATAAACCAAAACTCAGAAAGGAAATTTTCCTTTCTCAGGGAGCCTTCCTTGCCCAAAGCCTTCCTTCCCCATTATTCTCTATCCAATGACATGTTTATTTTTTTTAGAGCACTTCATATTTTCAACTAATCTAAAATCCCAATTATGAGTTACATCATCTGGCCCCTGACTACCAACTTCACACATCCCATTTTCTACCATTCCTTCCTCTGCTTAGTTTTTCATACTGACTTCTTGATGTTCCCAGGATGCACAGGAGTTTCTCCTCCTGAGCACAGTCCCCAAGATATCTGCAACATTTGCTTTCTCACTTTCCATAGTGCTCTTCTCAAACATCATCAACTCAGGAGGGCTTTCCTTGACTAACGTATGTAAAACAGCAGCTCCCTACTGATACCACTCTCCTTTTTCCAGTTTTATTTCTTCTCCTTAACACTTGTAGTTGTAGCTATATATGTCCATTGTGTGACACTCATTAGCATGTAAACACCATTAGATTTTATTTATTTTGTTCACTACCATTGCTACAATGCATAAAACAATACTTGGTATCAAGCTGGTACTCGGTACTCAATATTTATTTGTTAAATTAATTAATTTTTATCTGTCTCCCCCATTGGACTTTTAAGGACCATAAAAGCAAAAACTTTTTTTCTGGTACTTCTACAGCATCTTGTATGTAGTAGGTGATAAATGTGTATCACTTGAATGAATGAATCAATGAATGAATGAATGGTTCGCCTGTGTGCAAGTTTCAATTTCTCTGCCCCAGTAGATATTAATTACCATGTGAAGTAGTACTATATCTGTTTAGCAACCAGTGTACACCAATCCCACAACAGGATCTGGCTTATATAGGCACTCAATAGTGAATAATATCAAGAACTAGGACCAGAGTGAACAAAAACGTACACTGGCCACAGCCACCCAGAACCTTTACAGGGTTAATCTCAGGCCTTAATGGCAGAGTTTTGGGCATGCACATAGATATGAAAGTCTTGAGTCACCCTGTTCATCCTTTTGGGCACCAGCCTGGGCCTTGAAAAAATTTACTTCCAAACAAGATCTAAGAAGCTAAATGCAGACTTCTGAGCTCCTTACTTTCCGACCTATCTTTTGAATTTGGGGAGCAGTAAATCCTAATTTCAATCCAAAGCTTTGATTTGTTTGCTTAAAATGTTTGCCCTGAAGACTCCAGATGTATCCTTTTATGATGCCAAAGGGCACCAAACAAAAAGAATTCGGTTTTAGCATAAAATCTCCAGAAGGTAGTAGAGTAACCTTGAAAACATCTCCTCACTTCTTTCGTGTTTTTCATTTGTAAAATGAAGGTATTAAAAAAAAACAAAACTAGCAGCTCTAAAATTATGCACAATGTATTCAGATTCTCTGGGATGCCCTTGGGAGGCTTGTCAAGCACATTCCTTCCCTCCTCTCCTTTGCCCACCTGCCACAATCCCTTTTGGTTAAAAATCACAGTCTTGTAAGCTACTGTTACTGATGAGTGTACAAGGGAAAGAATGCTTAAGAACCACTGACCTATGCTACCTTTAACATCCTTTCCAGGGCCAAAATACCGTGAATCTATGAAGTGTCCACTACTAACTATCTGTATTTTAACATTGCTTAAGTTACTGCTGTCCTTAGTTTACTTACACTAACTTACATTAATTTTTTATTGTACTGTGAGTCAGGGACTATGCAGACACTGAGAATTCAAAGATGAATTTAGAAATACTCTCTTCCCTCAAGGAGCACCATCCAGTGGGGAGACAAATGCAACAGAGTGTGATAAATGCTCTGATGGGACAAAAGCCATGCATAAATTTAGAACCCATCAAAGGATACCAAAGCAGCCTGCCGGAGGGGTCATCTGGAAAATCTCCCAGTAGGTGACCAAAAACTGAGTCCTAACTTTAATTAATTGAATTACAGACTTCTAAACTTGCACAGAGTCAGAATCTTCTAATCCAAGCTCTGGATATGACAGAGAGGGAAACTGATGTCCAGAGAGGTTAAATGACACACCCAAAGTGAGTAGCTGAGTTGCAATTAGGATCCAATCCAGTATTATTAGGCTGCTTCTTTTTAAAGTCACTTATTTTTTAAGGAGAAATTTTAGAACCTTTTATTTCATCATTTCAATGATGAAACGAACCACTTAACCATATTTTAATAAGGTAGACAGAAAAATATTTATATATATTGACTTCATGCACAGTGGGGATGCCAGTAACCCATTATCCCTACACTGTATAGTTTTTGTGAGCTGCAGGTAAATTTATTTAGATCCATCCACACTCTAACCCATCTTCCCCCCTGAGCTTCTGCATGGACCTATCACACTGAGAAGAACAGGTACAGTTAGACTGTGAACAAGAACAAACTTTAAGACATAAATCTTGACCTGATTAGCACCTCCTCTGAACAACTGACTAAGGCAACAAAGGGCTAAGGTAAAAGCCAAACAGTGAAATATTTTTATTAGTATTATTAGTAGTATATAAAATCACTCAGGGCAATCTTCTTGGAGTTTTTGCCCCTAATGTAGTCGTTTTACTTGGGATGTTTAATGACTATGACTTAGTAATGGCACAATATAAGAGCTCATCACATTAAAACAGAAATACTTGGGAAATCCATAGTTTCTAATAGCTTGCCATCTGTTTGGCTCTTGCTGGCAATGGATTTATCCTTCTTAGGGCAGATGATGATACTGGGGTGAAATCAAGGATTATACAATGGATTTCTGAGCTCTTTAACTACTGTTATTAATTTGCTAGCTTGCAAATCAACATTTTCCAACATAAATCAATGATATTTTATCTTTCAACTCTTATCCCAAGTAAGGTTGCTATGGGCACCACATAACATCTGTTCTGGCGCCAACAGATCACGTTAAAGTCAACCACAGTCTCTCCAGATTAAAAACCTCAAACTGAGTTCGCTGCCTTTGTCACTGTACTTGCAGAAGGATGCTCTTTTGCCTTGCCCCACCTTTCAGTTTAATCCACTAGAAAGAAAATGTTTAGAGGTACATGGGACAAAATCATTTTCGTGTGAGCAAACCATTTCCAAATGGCCGCCCAGGGTCCTAAATCCTGACGCTGCGGAGAGGGACTAGCGGGTGTCCTCCTCTGCAGAGCCCTGGGACTCAAGCGCCTTCAAAACTGGACGTTGAAATCCAGAAAGGAAACATGAACACTCAGAGACAGGTATAACCCCGCACCGGTGCACCAGAAAGGTCCCTAATCGCAGCGGGTGACTCTATCGTTGAGCTCGGGGAGGTCCCGGGGCAGAAGCACAACTGTGTTCAAGTCAGAAAGCTGGGCTCACAGGGTCGCAGGTCAGAAGCTGAATTTTAACCCAACCTGCGCTTTGTCCCGGCGCCTTCCGCAGCCCAGGCACCGAGGTGTCACTGAGCTGGGAGAGAGTGAGACTGGCTGGGATGGGAGGACCTGAGAGTTGCTAGAGCCCCAGGCTGTGGGCGGCGGGAGCCGATGCGACCCCCGCCGCATTCCGAACGCAAAGCCGGGGAGAGCCCAGCTCGGCTGCCGCGACGCGGCGCCCCCAGTCCGGGCACAGCTGTCCGCGCTCTGCGTTGCCCTTTCGGCAGAGGGCAGCTCCCCGCCGCTGTGCGCCTGACTGCCTCGGGGTGCACCCTGCCCGGCCCCGGGCGGGCGCCAGGGCACAGGCAGCGGGACCGACCCTCGCCCTCCGGCGCCTGCACAAACTTGCTCTTGTGCCCCCGGCCGTGCAGGCTGGCAGGCGGCGCCCTCGCCGGTCTTCTCCGGTCTCCGGCCGAGCGAGCTTTCTCTCTGCGCCTCTCCAACCCCGAGCCCCGGGCGCCTAGCGGTCCCGGCGCATCCGCTCCAACAAAGCCGGCGGCCCGGAGGCGACCTGGCGAGGGGCTGGGAGTGGCGGCGGGGGCTGCCGAGCCCGAAGAAGGCACCACTGGGCTGGGCGAGTGCAGCGTGAAGGGGCAGTGGGGACGTGGCGGGGAGAGAAAGGGGAAGAAAGTATCCTGCTCTCGGCGCGAACGCCTTCTTGGCTCGTCCTCACTCCCCCTCTCCCGCTGCCCGAGCGCATCCCTCTGTCCCGGTGGGAGTTGGCAGAGACGGAGTCAGAGACAGAGGGGACGCAGTGGCCCGGCGGGCGAGCCGCTCCCTTACCTCTGTCCAGAGTAAGCGGCTGGACCACTGTCAGTGTCGCCATGTCTGCCGTGGGAGCCGAAGTGACGCTCGGCTTCAGCATCAGCAACCGCTTGTAGTGAGAAAAAGAGGAGGAGATTGGGGGCGGGGTGGAGAGGGAAGACGGAAAGGAGGGGGTGGAGGGGGGAGAAAGGAAGGTGGCGGCGATGGAGGAGAAGAAAGCTTGGGTGGGTTGGCGGCCAGATGGAGACGCAACTGTTCCGCGGCGGCAGATCTTCAGATGCAGCGCGGAGCGGCGCAGGTATCCGAGAGCGACTGCATCGCCAGGCTCCGGGAAGGAAGGCTCTGCCCTAGAACTTTGCTGTTCGACCCCCGGGAGCGCCCAGTGGGTGTCCCTGGCGTGTTGCTCTTTCAACTTTCCACTATAATAAAATGGTCGGAATATGCGTCCTTGTGTGTGTGTGTGTGTGTTTGTCAGAACAAGAGGGGATGGAAAGAGGATATGCGGACGGGAGTGCAAAAATGGGTTTTTTTCAGATTAAGAGAAATTGTCAACCCTGTAATCACATCCCCTTTAGAGAGAAAATGCTTCTCGTGTCAGAAATGTTTTCGATTTAATTACAATTGCTGTTAATTTCTGTTGAAGTTTTTGGAATGTTGACTTGTAACAGTATATAAGATAACCGACGTCAGGCCGGGGTTCCATCAGTAGGTGTCCATTTAGGACCTGAATTTATTGCCTAGAAAATAAATTACCCGTAATAACAAACTTTTAAAAATGTCTTAAAATAAAAAAAACATTTAGATGAATTCTATCACTAAGTGGGGTTTGTTTTTTCTAAAGCCACTGGTATTATTTTACCAATTCAATAGATGCACCTCAGAAATAAGTAAGATTTTCAGACTTTTTCTCATTTTTTTTTTTTTTTTTTTACAGATCACATCTTGTAAAGGTGTTCCTCCCCCCGGTTTTGCCCGGTTTCCAAACTGATTTTGATTGTCTATCACTAAGTTTGAAAAACATGGACCTAGTGCTTTTTATGATATAAACAGAGGTTACTCAATGATACCACTTAACAGATTACTTAATGTATGTGCCAGGAATTTAACGAGGGTGTTCCGTGCCACCTGTCATGACCCTAACTTGGGGGTTCAATATAGTACCTGACTCCCTGTGGCCTGCGATCTGGTGGAAAACCATGTTATTAAAAAGCTGACTTTAGAGTCAATTGATCAGGATTTAATCACTGGAGTCTTTAAACACTCGCTGTGACCGTTTTGTCCCCACAAACAGACTACTTTTACTGTCTGGAGCCAGTAAGGATTCATACTTCTTGATTAAGAAATTAAGAATTACAGAGAAACCTGCTATAAGCAGAATGGGGGCAACTCTGGCTGCAGGTTTGGAAATGACAGAGCTGCCTCCATTCCCTTTCCTGTGATAAAGCTGAATTGTTTTGACTGGCAATAAACTCTTAAAGGCAGACACGGTTTTGTAGCAAAATATTTGCACATGATTGATGCCATTTTCTTCTGATTACTGTATGGATGATTTCCAAAGGTCTTTCTGTTTTGTGGTCTACAGTTGAAAAAATGAGCAATATTTCACCAGTGATTGGGAAAGCCAAAGATGATTGACCACACATACATTTAACAGACCCTAAAGACACATCTAAAATAGTTGTTCAAAATGCTTGTCTTTCAATTTAGTATTTTAGAAAGAACCCTGATTTTGAAATTCAAGTCTTGGTTATGTGCTCTTCAGCAATCACATAACCTTTGACTAATCCTCAGTTTCCTCATCTGTCATACAAGAGAAATATCCTGCAATCTCACAGAAATTCTGCATGTGAGGGTACTACTTCTACACTGCAGTCTCACTGAGATTTGTGAGGGTCTGACAGAATCATACACATGAATGTGCTTTGAAAACAGTAAAGAATATACAAGTTTATTCATACCTGCTGACATTCCACCTGAACCATGTGACAAGCACTGTGCTAGGTGCTGGCCATGCAAAGATTAATGACACATGGCCCTCTGGGTGGACACTGGTCAGTTCCAGTTGGGAGATAAACAGTGATCAAGCCCTGAAATTCCATACAGTAAGTACTCTAAGCACCATAGAAAGCAAGGGCTGTGGGATGCCAGAAGAGAAAGCAACAATTCTGGTTGATGATCCTTATTCGTATCTCCTGAATTAAGCAACAGAAAGAAGTTGAGCTGTGTACAGTGATGTCAGAGTGTGTTCCAAGGTTTTGCACACAAAATCTTCAAACGTAATTCAATAATTGAGACTGACAAGAATATACAAATCCCTTGGATTCTAATGTAGTTCTTTTAACATCATTTATTAGTAATATGTACTTAAGCGGCCTGATCCATAAGTTTAAAAGCCATAATCGTGCCTATTTCAACACAAATCCCAGATTATATGATCTATGATTTTATCTTTTTATTTGCTGATGTATCTCTAGAACCAAACATTTCATTGACTGTTTCTGGACTTAGGCCTTGAGCTTCCTAATTGAAAATTTTCTCTATCATTCTTTCTCTGTGTTGTCTCCATGTGTGTTGTTTTTTAAGGATTAAAAGAGAAAGTAAGAGGAAGTATAAATTGCCATATAGTCATCAGTTGTTATTTCTAGTAGTGGAAAGTTGAATACCTTTAGTGTATATTTACCCAGGTATAGAAAATGAATAATAATTCATTATCTGTTAGAATTTGTTTTTGTGAAGTATGAAGAACTATGGGCTCTCCAATAATATTTGTGAATTTCTTTTTAAGACATACGGAGATATTATGAGAAAATTTTTCTGACCTCTTTTGCCCTTGCTTAAGTAAGTGTGCCCATGCTTAGGTCTCATGCCAGGTCACTTCTGTACCAATCACAGTGTTTCATCAAGGTCAATATATTTGACCTACTCATATGCTAGTTGCTTTGTTCTGTATTAATCAGAGAATTGTTAAAACATCTTTAATTATACTTTTATCTTTGCTATTTGGTTACAAAATCCCTATATTTTTCCATTAAATGATATATAGTAATTTAGTCCAGTTATCTCAATGGGATTAGTTAGTTCAATAAACACTTACTGAACACTTTATATGAGCCAGGCGTGGTGCTGGATTGGTCTCTCTCTCTCTTTCCAGCCCAGAAAAATATTCTTATCTCATTTTGGAGATAAGTAAACTGAGGCTCAGGGAGGTTAAGCAGCGTGCTTAAGAATAGTAACATCTGGATTCAAGAGTTTCTGTGCTTTTTCCACTAGGAAACACCACACTTCAGTCAATATTATTGAAAATACAGTGATTTCAGCCTTTTATTTCCGAGTTCCAGATATGTGTGTATATATGTATATATATATATCTCCTTTCTCTCTCTCTCTCTCTCTTTTCTTTCTTTCTTTCTTTCTTTCTTTTTTTCTTTTTTTTTTTTTTTGGTGTCTTTGAGGTATACTCAAAAGAGAGGAATGCATGAAGGTAAATAAGGTCCAAGAACAAAAGAACTATGATACTGTTTCCATTCTGTATAAATATAGGTTAATATGAAAATAACTGCCTACTTTGACATATAAAATCTGTTCTTAGAAAATTCATTAAAAACTACGGTAAGGTCTGTTTCACATAACTGAATCTTTTAAAACTATATGACAAAATCAAGAGAAGGTTTGCATGAAGCATTAGCATACCAAGAAAATGTGTTTAGTTAGATTATAAATGGAATATAATGAGCATAGTTTTATATGAGAAAATAGCACCTTCAAACTGGAATTCTTTCAGCCTGGGTGTTAGAAATTATTTTTGACTGGTTCAAGATATCACATTATCTTTTATAATTTACACAGCTTTATCAAAATAGCACTAGATTAAGATGCAGTGCCAACCAGTACCTTGGAATATAAATGTTTATTTTGAATCATCATCATCATAATTAGAGTATCTTACAAATATTCATTTTATCCTTATATTTGTTTTGACAATTATTTGTTCATTCAACAAATAATATACTTATTATATGTCAGGCACTTTTCTAGGCACTGGGACATTGCAGTGAACAAGAAAAAGTTCCTGTTCTCACTTAGCTTATATATTCTACAAGGAAGACAAAGACGATAAACAAATAGATAAACAAGAAAGAGGATAATTAGTTACTAAGTACTGTGCAAAAAATGAATAAACTGACAAATTAGATCTATATTAATGTCAGAATTATAAAAGACACAGATAGGCAGAAGGGCCTTCTAAGGAGCAGGAGAGCAAAGCCAGGAATGGGAGAGCAGACACCGTGTGTGTGTAGGTAAAATCAGCAGTTCAATTTGGAGAATAAGAAAAACAAGCCCACAGAGGGCCAGGAAGAGTCAGATGGTGGAAGGTAATATTAACAGAAACATAATGAACCCTCCATTAATTTTTTTTGGTGCCCATGATAGAATAAAAGATACAAATATACTTTATGCTAAGACAAAAACTTGTATCATAGCATCTACAATAAAAATTACTAACATCAGAGTGAAATGAAGAATTATTAATTCAGAGTTGGAAAAAAAAGAAGAAAAAATTCAGAGTTGGATGTTAGGAAATTAAAGATGAAATGAAAAATTTTAAAGTCAATTCTAATTATTTTTCATCAAAAAGAATAAAAAAGAATTTTGAGAAGAGGAAATTTGAAATCTGAATAATTATTCCTCAATTGCATTGTCTTATTTGCATTGTCTTATATTACCAGTTATCATGCAAATCACAAGTCTGATAATTAACTATTACTCTGATTCTGCCATAGGCAATAACACACATGATTCATAAGTGCAAACTGTTTCTGGTTCTACAGTGTTTTATTTATGTCTATTGACTTATAGAATATAAAATGATTATTTTTCATTTCAAAATGAGAATTTTTCTATTTTCAGTTATGATTGATCTTTTAATAGTGAAATTTAAATTCAAAGCTTACAGTTTTTTTCTTTTTCTTTATGCATCTCAACCTCATATTCATACCATTGCCTCCCAAACTCATATTTACATTTCTTAGCAAAGTCTAAGAGATAAAAGAAATACAAGGCAAATGAATTTTTAAATGAGATATATGAGTCATCTCTTCTCAATTTGCTCAGGAGGTATTTCCAAACTATCAGAATGTACAACGTTTAATAATTAAAAAATTTGTTATTACTATTGTCATCTTCACATTTTTAGTATATTCAACATTGAATGAAAAGTTATGCTTTTATCCAACAAATTAAGTACCTGCTAACTGTCAGGCACTGTTTTATGCCTGCTTCTAAGGAATTTCACAGAAAAAAGGAGGGACATGATGGTTATAATGGGGTGTCTGTATTGCTGGTGAATCTTAGCATGATGAAGGGGCAACACCCATCACTTAAATCCTTGAAAAGGATGCTAATGATGTCTAGGGCTTGTTTGTTTGGGACTCTAGCTTCATTTAAAATATAGTTTAAATGGCTTTCTGTTGAAAAGCACCTCGATTTCTGACTTTCATTTCTTTAAATCCAGCTTAATTTACTCCATTCAGCAGTATAATTTCTCTCCAACTTTAGTACTATGGAATTAATTAAGGATATTAGGGAGAAACAGATGAAAGGCCATCTTTGAATTCTTCCCAGATTCTTACACAGCACAGTAATTGAGGCTAATAAAAGAATTTACTCTAGTCATTCTGGGAAACATACATGTCAGTAATTAACAAGTTTAAGTGCTAAATGCACCATTAGCATGGACAGCATATTCAGATGAGAGTTCCAAACTCTCACTAGTTTTTATCCTCCATTGCTTTAATTTAAAGCAAAAATTGCTACAATTTTATTTAGTTTACATTTAAATATGATCTTTCTGGTCCCAGCCTAAAACACAAAGTACCTTTTTCTCAAAAGTAATCAGGGGGATCAAATTATGCACCTCTAAAATCGAGTTTCTTTTGCTTAGCTTCTCTGGTTTCTGGCTTTTCTAGACCCGGATGAACTCTTACACCTTTGCCCCGCAGGTGGACCTTTCTGCTAATTTGCAATCTCCTCATGCTATCTATCCTCTGTGTCTGTGCAGTTATGCAAGGTAGATCCACTTCCTGAAATGCAGTGTCTCTGAGAAGTTTCTCTTTCCAAGTTTTCTCAATTTTACTTTGTGCCTAAAGCGTTTACTCACACAATAAATACAATTATGACTTTATTATAGCCTCTTAAGGTTTTAACTAGAATGGAGGAAAATGAGGCAAATGAAGATATTCTTAATTATGAATGAATATCTCAAGGTTCCTGTTACCTGGATATTGCATAGATAAATTTTGGGTAATCAAACTGAATAAATGCTTTTATCTAGGCCTTAAATAAAAACAATCCCCCACAAGTGGAGAGAGTAAGCAAATGTCTACTATCTTTATCTAGGTGGGATAAGCAAATTAACTAGCCTATTAAATCTTTCATATATTCTTTTGTGGGTAAACAAGGGTTTTTATTTTGGAATTTTAAGCATAAGACAATGTACATGGAAAGCAATTCAAAGTGTATTGCAAAAGCCACTCACTCACTACAAGTAATTGATGTCAATGAGGACATTTTTGGTTATATATGAGTGTGTGTGCACATATATTTTTTAAAAACTCAAATAGAATTATATACATCATATTTTGCATCTTGACATTGTTTTAGTGATATCTTCATATCAATATATGTAGTTCCATACAATCCTTCTTCATTACTTCATAAAATTCCATCAAAATATTAATAATTTCATATTGGTCATTTCAGGTTGTTTCTAGGTTTCTACTATCTCAATCAGGGCCACAAATGAAAATTTTTCTTGTTTATGTCATCTTTATGAGCATGAATTCCACTCAGGGCCTTGTATTTTTGTATAATCCAGTGCTAATGTGGCCATTTTCAATGATATGCTTCCAGATTATAATCCTGTGACTGTTTTATTCCTGCTTCATTGTATGCATTCTACCTATGCCAGTTGATACCACCTGTCTATAGAAATGTCATATTTAATTGAATTTCTAAAACCATAAGTGATTTTTTAAAAAAGTGAGTTGCCATAGACTAATGACCATTTTTTAGTTTAAAATATGTAGCATCATGTCATATACATCAGCAATTCAGTAAGTCAACAATGATTACCATAATTCTCTACTAAAAAGCTGATAGTATATATTTCTAAAGCAGGGTAAAAATTAAAAGCCTTAAAATCCACCTTAATTTTACTTTATTTAAATTTAACTTTATTTAAAATTTTAAAAAATATTTCAAACATGTAGCTTATGGAATGACTAAATCTAGCTAATTAATATGTGCATTACCTCACAGCTATCATTTTAGTGGTGAGAACACTTTGCATTCACTCTCTTAGCATTTTTCAAGAATACAATGTATTATTAACTGTAATCACCATATTGTATAATAGATCCATTGTTAAATACTAATTTTATCGAATATTTTATTTCCATGAAATGAAATGATATAGGAACACAATGAAAATGCAAAGAGATGCTTAAGTACCTTAATTTTCAAATAAAATGATACATTCATTTATTAATTGTATAAAAATCTAGGTAAAATTTAAAATACTATTCTTTCACTAAATTTTACTAACAGCAATCCAAAGAATATTTTAAAAGCTAGGGCATGTAGTGCTCTCTACTGGCCTTATCTTTATTGCAACTACAATCTGTATCAAATGTATAGTTACATACTGTCATGAAAATCATCTATCTCAAAAGACCAATAGTATTAATGTTTTAACAATAATTTCTGTTTGTTTCTACTTTAGGGGTGTGTGTCTGTGTGTATGTGCATGCATAAATGTTCGGTTTTGAAATTCTACACTGAAGTCAGTTGTGAACTCTGCAAATGAGTTGTTGGCATCATCACAAATAATTATGTAATAAAATACAAAAAGATGGGTGTAGAGCATAAATGTAAGGTCTACTATTTTTCAGTTCAGTTAATAAACCATGGAATCGGCTTACATGCTTGCTTTCCCTGTCTCTGGAGAAGACAAGTCAAGTCCTCCCAGGAGCAGAATGGGTGGCTGTGCATATTCAGGAATTCACAGTGGACAGTGACCACCGTCATGGGCTCTTTCCTTTCTTTCCTCTCTCTAACACTTCTTCCTTCCTTCACCATCCCCCTAACACTCAAAAAATCTCACTGGTACTTTTTGAAAGCTTAGAAGAAAATGTTATTACCAGTGGTTATGAAAGCCATTTGCTTCAGGAGAGAGAAAGAGAGAGTGTGTGTTTGTGTGTCTGTGTGTGTGTGTGAGGGGGGGAGGGAGAGGGAGAGGGGAGAGAGATGAATTCTTCATTCACTTGATAATTTCATTTTGAGTGGCTCCTAAGTGCCACACACTGTGCTAAACACTTAAGATAAAGCAGTATTCAAAATAATCAAAACCCTACTAGAATTAATGGCATTTGTAAGAATTATTACCCAATTAAAATAGTTATCAATGCTATTAAGGAAAGTACCCGGTGCAATGAGAGCCTGTAATTGGTATGTAAACCAATATGGGGATTCAGAAAAAACTTCTCCAAAGAAGTAACATTTATGGTATGATGTGAAGAATGTCTTTAGACATTAACCCAGCAAAGGTAAGGGCTGTAGAGAGCATTCCAAGATCAAGAAACCTATGGGGGAGGCCCCTCAGGCATGAAGGTGCTTTTCAAGAAGCAGAAAGAAGGGTCAGTGTGGCTAAAGGAAACAGAGCAAGACAGTCTTCCCAGCTAAGGTGAAAATGCCACGTTAGGGGTTTTGGATTTCATCCTAAGATAAATGGGAGGTTATTAAGTAGTCCTAAATGGAAGAATAATTGAAATGGACAACTTTGTATTTTCTTTAATTCTCTGTATGTAATGTGGGCAGTGATTGGGGTGCATGAAGCAGGTGTAAATTAAAGCAGACCAATGAAGAGTCTATTCAGCAATCCAGGCAAGAGAATATGGTGGCGTGATCTAGAAAGACAGAATTGAAATTCAGTGAAATGAATGGACTCCAGAAATGTTTGGAAGATAACATCAACAGACCTTGGGGATAGGTTGGATGCAAATGGTAAAGGAGATTGGACATTAAAAATGCCTCCTAGACTTCTGATATGAATGAATGCATAAATGGTGATGAGGGCCATTAAAGAAGGAATTGTTTGGGGGGAAAAGAACATGTGTTTAGTTTTAACCTATGAAGTTTGATGTGGTTTTCAGATATCAAAATGCTTATGACATAACTGATGTTGTGGAAGTCTATAGCTAAGAAGAGAGTTCTGAGCTGGAGGTATATACTTGAGAACCAGTTGAATTATAATTTAAATCCCTAGAGTAGAGGAAGAAGAAAAGTGTCTCATAGGAGGACACTTCTTTAAATGAGGAAGTTCTACATTTAAAGGTTATCTAAAGGAAGAGGATCCAGAAAAGGAGAAACAAGAGGCAGAAGGAAAAACTAAGAAAGAGTGATAGGGTACACATCAAGGAAATATACAAGAAAGGGGCAATTGTGTCACAAGTGCTGCTGAGAGAATAAGAGCAGGCTTGAACAAAGTCCACTGTATTTAGTGATGTAGAAGGTCATCAGAATTTTTATTGAAGGCAGTTTGGCTTAGAGGTAGAGGGGAAAGGCAGTTTAAAATGGATTGCTTGGTGACAGTCAATGATGTCTTATGAGATTGTGAAGGAAAAAGAGAAGGAGATGGGTTAATAGTGTGTGTGTGTGTATGTATGTGTAAGGAGAGACATGAGTATATTTAAATAACGGAGAGAAGCAGCCAGCAGAGATGGAGGGTTGAAGACACAGGAGAAGTAATAATAGATGGCATATGGCTATCAAGATGACAGGAGCGGGTAAGAGGAAACCAAGGCATAGGTGTCAAGATAGACCTTAATAAGAAGAGGATATCTCCTCCCTTGGAACCCAAAGATGAAAGAATAGATACCATTGCACGTGGAACTGTAGATTGTGAAAAGATTGAGAGAGTTTCTGTTGGAAGACTTCTATGATCTTAATGAAATAGAAAGCAAGGCCATGTGCTGAGATCAAAGTGGGTGTGAGAAGAGTAGAGAGTATTGTAATACACATTACAGAGGGTTTATAAAAGTGGATAGAGATTCAGGTTTAATCAGTCTTTGAGGTATTTTCTTCACCTGGGTTGATTGATAATGTCTCGGTCACATAGGTTCTTCTGCTCTCAGTCCCCTTAGATGCCAAAATATGGACTCTTCCAGTAGCTTTGTAAGTTATTGCTTTTATTATTACTCAGAGTAAAACATAACACTCTGTTTGGGTGAGTGAGAGTCATCGATCATTTCAAAAAATCTACTTGAAATGATTTGGAGGAAGTCATCTTTCCCATCATGACTAACTGACTGAATAAACATGGATCGAGGGAATACTCACAATTCTGGGAAACTTCCTGGCCAGAATTTTCTAATATGGCCATCATTTGTTTTAGAATACACTACTAATTCTATATTTTTTGTTATTAACATTTAGTAAATTATGCTAGGCCTACTAAAATATTTGAAGCTGATTGCTGTTTCTTTATGACTATTTGATATTATCCAAAACTATCCACGTGTGCTGGCCCTGTGTTTGATGGACACAGAGAGAAAGCAAATTAACTCCAAAAAAAGGACAGCATTGATATTGATATATATTATTGAATGACTTGCATCCACCTCATCATGTTGCTCCACAGTCAAGATAAAATATAAACACATTTTGAGCCATAAAGGATGGGAAAGAGCATTAAATTTAACCAAGAGTAGAAAATGAGATGCAGAGAGATCATATCAACTTCTCAGATTGCGCTAGTGAGGAACACGGCTTAGACTGGAACTCAAGTGTCAACCTATATTATTACAGCAGTAATTCCACGTGTAGAGGGACAATGGTTGGTTTGCCACTGTATGTTCATTGCTTGTCATATAACTGGTGCTCAATAAATATTTGTGAATAAAAGAATGAGTGAAAGTACCATACTGCCTACCAGATAATCTTCGTTTTAAATATATTTTACAATGGAAAATTAGTTCAACTACGTTTATTTACTGCTTACTTTGTACAAGATGTTTACTATGTTCTATAAAGATTTACAAGAAAAGGATAAATAAACTGTGACCCCTGCCCTACAGGAACTCAGAGTTATTTATCTGTAAAACAGTATAGAACATGATAAGTGTCATAATATACAAGACATATGAATAAAGTATCACGTGAAACATGAAAAGGTTCATGAAAGAGGTGGCATTTATGCTGGGTCTTTAAAAACGAGAGTTTTTAGGTGGAGGTAGTATTAACAGACATTTCGTTTGAACTGAACAGAATGTATAAATATGCAGAGTCAGGAAACAATGGAATGTATTTTATTATTAAAACAGTCTACTTGTCTGGAACGTAGGAGACATGAAGGAGAGTAGCAAATATTAAGAGTAGAAAAAAGCTGGTAGGAAAAAGAAAAGAGAGTACGGCAGGCACTGTAGGGGGCTTTGAGGGTCACTCTAAGGAGTTTAGAATTCACTCAAAAGGCCTTTAAAGATTTTTGAGTAGGAAGTTGATATGAAGTCCTTCATGACTGGTATATTAAAATGTATTATAGAAAAATGATTATATAATTCTAAAAGGTATAATAACAGAAAGTCAAAATTATCTGTATCAAATGATGATACTCTAGTCACATATGAAGAGAATAGCTCCGTTCTCAGGACATGGGAGGAGGTCTTCACACCAAGCTACAGCTTGCTTCATTGGTTGGAGGACCACTCAGTGCCATTTTCTTCCTTGTTATTAATAATCATGGCAGATTACATTTTTGAGGGCTTATAAATTTGGCTGTAGAAGAATCGAGAGTATACAAAGTATATAATGGTCTACGTGTGAAATTCTGAGAACTTAAGATTCCTTAACACCCCACACCTTTCCTAAAATGTCCCTATATATACTTCCAAATAACTGTACTCTTTTGTGAACTCCAATTGTGGTAGATTATCTAATCTCCAAGTAATATAAAAATATGGTAGTAATTAAGTCTTAAGGTAGCTTAAATATTACAGACTTGTAAATAAAGAATAACAATGAAACAACAATAAAGAAGTGAGAGATTTTGGCACAGATAGGATATAAGCAAAATACTGATACGACATCAGGGATAGGATGTTCATTAGGGAAAGCTTTAGGGAGTTATTGAGGAGACATCTTTATTACAAGATGAGTTTTGAAATGATGATGATATGTTTATTCAGTTGAAATTTTTGAAGACAATGAACTAGATGAGGAGAGAAAGTGGTTGTGGAGATTTAAATGGTGGGGCATACCCTGAGTCAATTATGTCAGTTCTGTTATAATTACTATTAACACCAATTTTACAACTAGAGATAATCCCAGGGGAAATGAAAATACCACTTAGCCTGTAGAAATTAGTTTATTATCAGGTGGGAAGAATCTTCCTCTGCTTACCTCAAGCCTTTATATGGACAACATTCCCACCTATAGATTTTCAGCATCATGTTTTAGTGACTGGCATTTTTATTCAGGCTACTATATATTTAAGACAAGATATGTGTAAGACATGTTTTAAACATATATTTATTTGGTATTTGTCTTCCATTTTCATATGGAACATATATCATTGTTATAGCTCTTGAGAAAGAGCACCTACATTTGATGTCAGTGGAACTTTCACATTAATAGATGAGATAAAATATTGAGGGAATAAGAGAGGTGGTAAATGAGCAGGTTAACAATTCTGTGGTATGTGCAGCTCATAATTGTAGCTCTGTGAAGAGCTCCCACTGAGTCAATGGAAAATGTGGGTGGAGGTTAATGCCAGGTTAATTGTTGCATTCAACATCACTCAGGAGAAAAAGTGGTGATAAAATTGCAGCATTTACATTTCTGCCTTTCAATTTTCCTTCATCTCTATACTTGTATTTTCTTCCCTTATTATTATTTATATCCCAAGTTTCATTTTTTCCTTCTCCTGTCTCCTTGGTTTATTGAAGAGATATATTCCATAAAATTGACTTTCAAGGCGTTTTAAAAATAAAGAAAATGCCATTCATCTATTTATTTTCAATATAGAGTTGGAAATATAGTTCCATGGAAAATATTACCAAGTAATATGATTGAAAATAGATTTTGTGAGGAAAGAGGTATTTTCCTAGATGTCTCTATAGCATGCTAGGGATTGTGTAGCACAGCAACAATGCTAAGCCTGCAGGTAATTTTAATTATCATCTGACAGGTCATTTTTCTTCTTTAGTAGTTTTCTAACCCTTTGGGATTCATTCCTCTCAATGACTATACATGTTTCTTCCATGTAATGAAAGAACTTTTGACTTCAAATGTGCAGCTTCAAGAATTTCGTTCTCATATTCTCTATGAATCCTTATCTTTCCAGTGTGATCTACAGCTGAGTTATAGTGTAATCATGTGTCAAGGATACTACTACCGAACATATCAACTCTAGGTTGAAATTCTCTTTAAAGTGGGGGCTTCAAATTACTATGAACTGTTTTTTTCACTTTTTTGTTAATTCAGAAAGTTAATATTTATGTAAATTAAAGAGCATCGCCATTTTACTTCGCATGTACTTATGATTCTTTTCTTCATGCTCTTATTCTTCAAATTTTCCACTTCTATGTCTTCTTTTATTACGTTTATCAATATTAATATCGCCCTTCTAAATTTTTACTTTCTGAGACGTTCACTGCTAAATTTAGAAAGAATTTACACTAAGGTAGCAATACACACACACACACACACACACACACACATCCTTTTATGAACTGTAGATTGTCATGTTTATTAAATGCAAAAAAAATCCTTTTTAAAGAGGGATAAACAAAATTTACTTTTCCTTTGTGGCTTGACTTTCCAGAAAGAGTTCTGGAAAGCAAATTTCCATTAGGTTACAAATTTTATTAAATATTTTAGTGAAATAAACACTAAAATTAAATTTGTAAGCTTTTGACATCATGTATGTGTTTAAATATTTCATTACCTTGTTTATCTCACAATTTAAGTATTTTGATGAAAAAATCCTATTTTTATAAAAAAAACTTTTAAAATTGTCATTTAATTTTTACAAAACTGAGTGCATTCTATGGTAGAAAGACTTATTCAATTGTATTTGTTCATAGGCTTTTTTGGTGATTTTCAGGACTATTTCTTTTATCTGTATGGAAACTGTGAGTCATTCATTAATTTTGCTAGGTATACAAAATCCAATTCATTTTAAAATTTAAACAAATCAAAATATGTTAAGATGTTTTTCTAAAACTTGGCAACATCCTTATTTCCATCAAACGAGATAGAGCCTCTCAGATGGACTTTACCCTATTTTTTCAGAATGAGATATAGGTTAACCTTTTTCTTCGTCTTGGCCAGAAACTCATTACTTACTAAAGGATTTATTGAATAATATTCTAGTGTTACTCATGACTTAGAAGTTTTCATTTGGATACAATAGCAACTGAATATCAAACTATTGTATAATTCTATTTGTATTATTGGAACTTTTAGGGTTAAAAATCCAGGAATTCTTATTAAGAAGATTTTAAATATGGAAATACAAAAATAGAATATAGACAACTGTAATTGATCCCCCAGCTTGATAACAGATGGAAATTTTTAGAGCTGAACACATTCTTTCTATTATCTAGCTGTAAAAGGAAAATATCATGATGAAAAACAAATGCATTTACCACAAACCATATTCTTATAATACTCATCTTGTATCAGAATTTTATCCAGTAGAGTTCTAAAATATAAATAGCAAAATATAATTCTATACATCTCAAATTTTTCTGTCGTTTTAGGCAAATGACTTAGTTCTATTGATTAATATTTAGCATGTTTCTAAAAGTTGAACCAATGCAGAAACATGTAGAAGCTCTTTAGTCATTTAAAGGATATAAGCTACATGTGAATAAGACCATGTTTGGATTTTGCTTTATTTCATTTGGTTTTGTCTGCAAATCTTACACATAGTAGTGAATGAATAATAAACAGATGGAAAAAAAGAAGGGAATGAGGAAAGGGACAAATGCATTAATAATAAATGAACAGTGATTAAGGCTTGTCTGATTAGGTGATAATCCTAATAAAATATATTTCTGAGTATTTATGTTTTCCTTAAATTTTATATACCAACTACAATACAACAGGCTGACTAGTATTACCTAAAAAGTCTGAGTCCCAATAAATTGATAATTTATTAATTTATTATGTAACTTATCCAAGCACCCTGTTAGAAAGGGGTAGCGTCTACTTACATTGCATTTGCTTTACAGGTTGTCTGAGATTTGCAAATTACAGCAAGATTGCTTCTTACTAGAATTAAGTTCTAAACTCAGCTAGTAAGGCAAAAATCACCCTTGAAATTCCTCCTGTTACCCATAAAACTTAATTTGGGTGTCTGTACTTTTACATAGTAATTCATAAATGCATTACAATTTGAGAAATACTGAGCTAAATTTCAGGCAAAACAAATTTAAACCCTAGCTAGTGAGTGAGTGACCCGCTGCTCAGTGACAGTATAGCTTAGAGGTTGAGTCCCTGCTTTGAAATCAGTCTGATGACTTTGAATCCTAGATCCATCAGACAGAAGCTGTGTGACCTTGGTGAATAACTTAATATCTGTTGCTCCATGTCCACATGTGTAAAAGTGGATTATAATTGGACCTATAGAATAGGTTGTTGTGGGAATCAAATGAGATAATCTGTGTAAACGGTTTGAAACTGGTGTGCTTTAAGTATGTTTGCTATTTCTCCTGACTTTATGATAACTGTGAAATTCCTAATAAACAACAAATGATGGATGAGAATTCTAAAATGTTTCTGTTTGCCTGAAGGATTTATTACATTCTGTTTTAATAAATCAGCCTCTGTAAACTTAATTAATATAAATACATTGTTTCCTAGGAAGAGGTAAGGAGATAAATGTCACCTGGCACACAGTAGGTAATGCTTACTGGATTTTAATCTAAATCATGCTTGAGCAGATTGATGTGCACACCATTCTTGGAAAAGATATGGAGATGACCTTGGCTGCCTGAACACTATCTTTCCAGTCCTCCAGTACCTTCGGAGGACCTACTGAACAGGAATCAGTCTTATGTCCTTAGGCATTAAATGCAGATTAAGTGAGAGTTAGGTTCTAAATCTAGCTCAAAAATTGAATGTACCTATAGTGTAACTCTACTGTACTAAGACCTACCGGTTCACTCCTCCTACATAAATATTTTTTGGCTCCTTGGCCAAAAAAGCCTCCTACCTGGCAACACTTCAAGATCATAGCCAAACCCCGCTAGAATCCACAAAGGAATGGTTCCTCTAGGTGCTCTGTCGTAACGCCCCCAAGTCCATTTCCATCCCCCCACCACACACACACCACACTTTTTGTACTGCCAGTTACTTAAATGTCTACCCCTTTGTCACCATCACCTCCATTGAGATTTTCTCTGATAGAGCCATTAGACAATGGGGGAGTCCCTGCCTCTGTTTGTGTAAAGGCAAGTTGTATACAGTGGTAGCAGGTGTATTCTTTCCTACTGAAAGTTGTTTCTTAAGATACCCAGTCTGAATATCCCTTCGTTCAACCAAAATTTATTCAGTATTGTATTAATAGCACACTAGAAATTGTATCGTGTACTTAAGATACTAATTAGGTGAGTGAGGTATACTGATTTCATGACACCTATGAGCTGGCAGGGAAGAATGAAAATTACATTAAAAATTTGCTATAATGTATGCCACCAATGCAACTCTGTAGCTAAATTTTCTTGGTATTAATAGATTGATAAGAACAGAGTATATCCTATATAAATATGAAATACTTGTGAGGACTCAAATATATGTCTATTCTGAGTGACGAGTATAGTCATTTGAAAAATAACCATTTTCCCAAGTTTTTCTTTTCATTTGTGAGGGAAAGAGAGTGAACAAGAGTTTGAGATTTTTCATTCATTTGTCTCATTCAACCAGTTGTTCTATGATCTCTTTAAGGGAAATCTTTCCTTTTTCATTTTAAACTGAAAAATGAAGAAAATACTGTTTTACAGACACAGTACCTGTGTGCCATATTTAAGTAGAGATTATTATTTTTCATCAACTTTCCTCATGACAATGGAAGTCAAGTTCCTGTGACATGAAATTGTATTGGCCAAAGGTTATCATAGTGATGTATGACTTACTCAACATTTTATAATGTCACAACGGGTTGCTTTTATCTTATGCTTTTCATTGCTGTAAAGTAAAATAATATTTGATAATTACAGAAGTAATTATAGCTATAGTGATTGAGGGCCTGCTGTATGTGCCAGGTACACACAGAATATTTATTAATATTATTTTATTTCATCATTCCTATATCCCTATAAATAGAAAATACCATTTTCTATTTATAGAGGAGCAAATCAGCACACACACAGGCTAAGGAAAGTAACCACTTTTCCCCTGAGCCATACTCCAAAGCTTATCTTTCTTTCACTCTGCCCAATCCCCCACTTTTCAAAAAACTACATTTAAAAACCCACCATGGATCATATCACTGTTCAGTAACTAAAAGAGTGGATTTGGAATGTTCCTAACACAAAGAAATGAAAAATGCATGAGGTTATGGATACTCCAGTTATTCTGATTTGATTAACCCACATTGTATGCCTGTATCAAAACATCAAATGTACCCTATAAATATATACAACTATTACATACCCATAATAGTTAAAAATAAAAACATTTTAAAAAGCTAATATGAAATTTCAACGTTCCAGTCTGTTCCTTGTTGATAGTTCTGACATTAATATTCAAGGTTGACCATTGTTTATATGCCAACAAGTTACCTCACCATGAAAATTTGAATTGCTGTGACTACATCTTTGAATAAGATTCTAATATGGAGCAAACAATAGAGACACATAATTAAGACAATGAAGCTAGAGAGTGATTTATTTGATGTTACAATGTATGTCTTGTAAAAACTAACACACTCAAAGTGGGTTTTTTAGCTTTTCTCACAGATGTATATGATTGACTTTAAGACCTCTGCAGTGGTTTGAATGCACCACATACATGGAAAGAAATGTTTCTTTTTCATTGAAATCTCTCTCTCTTTTTTTTTAATTTCAGCATATTACGGAGGTACAAATGTTTAGGTTACATATATTACCTTTGCCTCACCCGAGTCAGGCTTCAAGTGTGTCCATCCCCCCAACGGTGCACACTGCACCCATTAGGTCTGAATATACCCATCTCCTCCTCCTCCCTCCCACCTGCCTGACACTGGATGAATGTTACTACTATATGTGCACGTAAGTGTTGATCAGTTAATGCCAATTTGATGGTGAGTACATGTGGTGCTTGTTTTTCCATTCTTGTGATACTTAGTAGAATGGGCTCCAGCTCTATCCAGGATAATACAAGAGATGCTAGATCACCATTGCTATTTGTGGCTGAGTAGAACTCCATGGTATACATAGATCACATTTTCTTAATCCACTCATGTATCAATGGGCACTTCGGTTGTTTCCACATCTTTGCAATTGTGAATTGTGCTGCTATAAACATTCTAGTGCAGATGTCTTTTTTATAGAATGTCTTTTTTTCCTTTGGGTAGATGCCCAGTAA
>CAUYRT010040858.1:0-10466 GCA_963574885.1 Lepilemur ruficaudatus | reverse complement strand
CTACAAACCTGTACAGCATGTTCCTGTACTGAATACTATAGGCAATTGTAACACATTTGTAAATTACAACACATTTTAAATGGTATTTGTGTATCTAAATATATTTAAACATAGAAAATGTACAATAAAATACAGCATAATAATCTTAGGGGAACACTGCTGTATATGCAGTCCTCCATAGACCAAAACAGTCTTACGCAGTGCGTAACTGTACATGTATGCATACAGATATGCATATCTATGTATAACCCATATTATACTAGGAGTTGATAAGAAGGAATAAAAATGACCTGTGGTCATTTCTTAGAGTCTATTCATCCTCCCAGAGGTTGTAAGATTTAAGCCAAACTTCATAAAGTTTGAATTATGTATGCACTGAAGGCCAAACCCACACATTCTTTTGAGAATTCCTCTGTGGGTAGAGGAGAGGAGGGAGCAGAAGGTCACTGTGATGAGGTGAATAGGAGGAGAGAAAGGATTGTAAAGGATTGTAAACATCAAGGATAAAATAGGCAGAGAATTTTGCAGAGATCATTCCATCTTTCCAAAAAGTATATGCACTGCTTTATTAGAAGGTCCAAATATTTGTGAACAAATATTTAAAATTGGCCCTGACTCTGAGTAAAAATATAAAATTTAACAGAAGCAGGTAAGAGACTGGTGATTTCAGAGAAAAGAAAACACAAATAAGAAAGATAAGGAAACTAAATCTTCTTTTATCATTGCTAAAAAGGAGAAAGTCAGCAAACACAAATATCCTGAATACCTGTTTTTTGTCATGCACTGAGCCAGGAATTTATTTTCCATTTTCCATTTGAGTCCTCATGTAAATGCTGTGTGTGTGTGGTGGGGGTGTGTGGCAGGGAGAATTATGAGTCCATATTTCAGATGAAGAAACAAAGACTCAAATTAGTTTTTATCAATAAAATTATCCAAGGTCACCTAATTGACAAAGAAATGCACTCGGATTCCAAAATCTCAAGTTCCTTCCACATTCTCATTGGCTCAGTTTATGCCAGGCACAAGTGCATATCATTAAAGTCTAATAATAAAAGTATAGTTTTGCATTTGCATAAAACAGTATATTGTTTTAAGACTGTGTGTCTTCTTGAAATGTTGTAATTAAGCCTGATATCATTGGAAATAGCTGTAGTTTAGGAGGGATGTTAAACTGAAAATTCCAATTACTAGAGTTTTATCCATAATTCTAACACTTACATGAAAGTTAATTTATTCAAAATTAATGTACTATGCATATGCTATGTTCTAAGCACTCTTCTAGAATAGGAATTACTATCATCACAGTTCTGTTCCTCCAGAAATTAAAGACATACTGGAGAAGAATGACAAGAAAAACATCTATTATAATGCAGAAGATGAGAGTTTCTAAAGGCGTGGCTTAGTGGTACCATATGGCAGAAAGAGGGTAAGCTTAATCACAGAGGGAAGTGGTCAGTCAAAGCTTTCCAAAGATAGATTCAGAGACTCAAAAGGTAAGCCATGTGCTCACTTTGGCAGCACATATACTGAAATTGGAACAGTACAAAGAAGATTATCATGGCCCCTGCACAAGGGTAACATGCAAATTCATGAAGCAGTCCCTATTTTCAAGGTAAATAAATAAAGAAAAAGGAAGGTAAGTCAGAATTACATGGGTTAAAAATGGAGTATGAAAAGGAGCATGTAAAGTGCTAGGAGTTGAGAGGACTTTTAGCATGAAGACAAAGATATGAAGCAGCTGAAGGAAGTTAAGGCATTATCATGAACCTTGGAACTCACATTAAGTAGTTTATATTTTATCCTGAAGATAGTGGAGTGCCCTGGAAAAGTGTTAAGGAGTACAATGGTGAGACTACACTTGCAGTTCGATTCCCATGTGAAGGAGAGGTAAGAAGTAAGCCATAATCAAGGCCAGTGTATCAGTTAGATTTGCTGCATAACAAAATACTCCAAGATTTACTGCTTAAAATAGCATAAGTACATTCTCTTTAATGTGGCTTCAGGTCCATTGGCAGGCAGCTGACCTAGGCTGGGCTCAACAGGTGTTGCTCTAGTTCACGTGTCTCTTATTCTTCTTAGACCAGTGGACAAACTGGGCATGTTTATCTCAGAGAAAGCAGAGATGCTAGGGAACAAAGGGAAATTCACAAGATCTTGTAGATTATTGTACTGTCCAATGTGGTAGTCACTCACTAAATGTGGCTACATTTACATTTTAATTAATTAAAATTTTAAAAAGTTAAAAATACAGTCTCTCAGCTACAATAGATACATTTCAAGTATTCAGTTGCCATGTAACTACTGCTATATCTGATCACAGAGATATGAATATTTCCATCATCATAGAAAGTTATATTGGACAGCACCCTCCCACATTCCACTAGTGAAAGCAAGTGCCATAGACAAGCACAGTCAAGGGCTGAAGAAATACCTTCAGCTCATGATGAGGCTCTGTTCTCTATACAGAAAAGAGAACTGGGATCACATAACCCAGGAATCAATTATTATGTTATTCTGAGGGTTAGTGGTGGCCATAATAAAGACAGTGCATATGGAGATGGAGAGAATTTTATTACCTAGAGAGAAATATAAGAGTGATTATGATTAGGACTTGAAGATTGAAGGTTTGGAGTTAGTGAAAGAGGGAGCAGGGTTTTGCTTGGGCAACGAGGGAGATATTGGTGCCAAACACTGAGCTAGAAAAAAGACAAGTGAAAGCTTGATGAGATAAAGCACACTAATTTCTAGGATAGTACCTGGTCCAAACTGTAGTATTTATTAACAGTGATTTTTATCATTGCCATCATTTCTTATGTGTTTATCAGTTCCTTCTCCATTCTCCAAAACTGCTCCTCTGAATTATCTATCCTGATATCCTGATCAATACTGCCACCATCTACTAGGCCTCCTAAGCACGTAGCAGATTTTCAATAAATGTTAGTTGTTTTTTGTTGAAAGTACATGGTGAATCAATAAATGTATAAAGTTTTTTTTTTCCTTCTGAAAGCAGAGGATAGACCACTTGAAAATGAACTAACTCTTAGAGTTCTAAATTCCATTTGAATGTTTTCATTTTAAAATGTACTATACTTTTGGTTAGGATTCAAAAAATCAGTTCTTTGGACTCAAGTTCTCTCTCTCTGTCTCTGTCTCTCTCTGACTCTCTCTTTTTTCTTCTCTCACAGCACGTTGATTTACTAATCCAAAGCTTACCGAATCCTTTAAAAGTCAACTCACAATCTTTGTAGCAAAATCTATACCCTTTCTGTAAGGTTTGAGAAAAATGAAGCATCGAATCTCTTAGGCACGCACCTAACCTTTTGGTTTATGTGTTTATGGATTGTTTTGCTTCAAGGTTAGAGGGTTGTAGAAAGAAGAATAACTTAGAGAGAAGCCGATTACTTTATGGGATGTCTAAGCAGACTTTTTATACAGTCCGAGTTAATCCCTGTGTCTTCTCTTAGTCTTTTTCATTATTTTTTTCTTTATATTAGAGAACTTCAAACATGGGGTGGCTTTATGTGGATTTATGAACATTCATAACAATTGATAGATGCAAAGTGATGACTTTGCAGGATTTTTGAGTTTGGGCACTATAAATTGGAAATAGTGAATCAGTGGATTTTCTAATTTTTCAAAAAATATTAAAGGTGACAAAGTTTTACTTAAGAATGTAATAAAATAAGTAGTAATATTTATTACATGGCAGGTACTTACAATGTGTCAGCTACATTTTACCTTTTCACCTACCCTACAATTTAGGAATGTCTACCAACTGTATTTTCCAGATTTAAAAAAATGGGGCTTGGGTGTGTTTTTTAATGAGCCCAAGATCACATAGATGGTAAAAATGTGGTAAAAACTGGATTTGAACTCAATTCTGACTCCCACGTTTATGTTTTAATGAATTTTTTACACTGTGGGACATCTATCTATTGTGACAGCATGTCCCAATTTTAATTAGACAGTATTCAATGAAATAAATTATAATAATAATAAAGATATAGTTTCCTGAATGTTTTTTTGGTTTTGTATAATGTTTTATCTTATTAATCACACAATTTCCATAAAGGTTGCCCATTTTCCTGAGATCACATAATTAGATGATGGTAGAACCTTCTCTAAAATGAAATTCCCCTAAGTCATATATTATGCACTTTAACTCTTCTTTTTTAACTTTTAATTTTTAATTTTATTGTAGTAAGCACACGTAAGATGAAATCTACCTTCCTAATAGATCTTTAAGTGTATGTTACAGTCTTGTTATCTATAGGTACAATACTGTACAGTTGATGTCTAGAATGTATTAATCTTGGATAATTGAAATTTTATACCCATTGATTAGCAACTTCCCATTTCTCCCTTCTCCAGCCCTTGTGAAGCACCATTCTATTCTTTACTTCTATGACTTTGAATATTTTAGGTCCTCATATAAGCGGAAAATGCAATATTTGTCCTTCTGTGACAGCTCATTTCACTTAGTAAAATGTCCTCAGAGTTTAGCCATGTTGCTGTATATTGCACTATTTTTTCTTTTTTTAAGGCTGAATAATATCCCATTATATATATATATATATATATATATATATATATATACCACTTTTTTAAATCTGTTCATTCATCCATGGACATGTATGTTGTTTTTGCTTCTTAGATTTGGCAATAGAGCTGCAATGAACATGGGAATGCTAATACCTCTATGAGATCCTGATTTTACTGGGAAAATATTAGTAATAGTCTCTTCAAGAAATAGTTCTGGTAAAACTGGATATTCACATATAAAAGAATGAAATTGGACCTTTATATAACAAGACCCACAAGAAATCAATAAAAAATGGATTAAATACTTAAATGTAAGACCAGAAACTGTAAAACTTCCAGAAAAAATCATAGGGAAAAATCTTCATGATATTGGTCTTGCCACTGATTTAATGGATATGACACAAAAATCACAGGCAGCAACAACAACAACAAAAAATAGACAAGTTGGACTGCATGAAACTAAAAACCTTCTGCAGAATAATGAAAATAACCAACAGAATGAAAAAGCAACTTCCAGAATGGAACAAAATATTTTCAAACCATATATTTGATAAGAGGTCAATTTCCAAAATATGTAACATCTACAACTCATAGCAAAACAAAAACAAAGAAAACCCTAATAATATGATTAAAACATGAGCTAAGAACTTGAATAGACATTTCTGCAAAGAAACCAACAGGTATATGGTAAGATGAGCAAAGTCACTAATAATTAGAGAAATGCAAATTAAAACCACAGTGAAATATCATCTCAAATTACTTGTTAGGATAGTTATCATGAAAAAAAGAGCAACAAGTGTTGGTGAGAAGGTGAAAAAATTGGAACCCTTATACACTGTTGCTAGGCATGCTAATTTATACAGCCACTATGGAAAAGCAGAATGGAGATTGCTCCAAAAATAAAAAATATGACTGCCATATTATCCAGAAATCCTACTCTTCTTTTTAATAATGGTTTCAAATTTAGGGGGAGGTATGAAGAGGCACATGCAACTTGGCTTCAAAGAGCCCGAACATTAAAAGTAGTGGGACCTGTTTCTAGCTCTCTCTTAAAAGAAAATAATGATTTCAGTTATGCTTTCAAGGACTAAGGAGAAATTACTAATCTCGCAACATCACCTTTTCCTGCCTCTGCCTTGTCCTCTTACAAACTAATGCCAGTAATAATTTTTTCAGGAGATTCTGTCTTTTATTATTTCAATGAGACTTAATACTCACCGTGTTACATACTGCTTAGTAATCATATGACATTGGAAATGACACATTTTATTCATGTTTAGCAATAAAACCAATCCTACAACATCAGTTTATGCAGACTATGCGATAAATCTTGGGTGTTTATTAAGGTCACATTGAAACATAATTGATCAATAACAGATTGTTTCCTAAGACCAGATTTTTAAATCAGAAAACAGAACATTAAATAATTAATAATGAAAATCAAAAATACGTTTTTTCTCTTAATATTTCCTCCTTTTTCGTCCTGTTGCTCTTTCTCCTTCCCCTTCCCCTCCGTTTTTGATTATTTCAGGTCAAAACCAATGAAATGTGTCCAAGCAAAGTAGGTGCCTGTGAGGATGGGGGTGTAGGGAAAGGGTGTTAAGCCCGGGCTCCCTATCAGAGTCCGACATCCAGGAGGTGGTGGCCCCACAAGGGATGTCAGAGACCAAGCATAATGGACTCACTGGGGTGGGAGGTGGTAAAAAACGAGCAGGCAGTATCAGGGGGTCCAGTCTAAGTGAGTCGATCAATGAGTGTGTCCTTGTGAGGTGGAGGTGCTTTCATGATCATGGCCTGGTGACCAGAATAAGATGTCAAAACCCCAGTGTGTGAAGAGGGTGTTTGCCCATTGACAGGGTGATTGCCTTAGGATGTTCTGACTCAGCAGAGTGAGAGTTGGGAGGTCATCCTATGAATAGATGTAGTGTTGGAGGCTATGTAGGGTGACAAGAGTTTACATGGGGTGGGGGTAGCTGGAAAGAGTGTCAGGAGATTGTTTACATACAAGGCATTTGATTAAATAAGTGAGTATGCTAAGACAAAAAGATTTAGGCTTCTCACCACTAGAGAAGGGTGTTGTACACAGAGAATTAACACTGGGATGAATTCTAAGGTGTCGGAATGAAATTGCAGGTAGTGGTGTCAAGATAAATAGATAAATGGATGAATATATAAATAAATGCAGATGCCAATATGAGTGTTTGGATTCATGTGCTTATCTCCTTGATCTGCCCACTGAGAGTGACTGAGAAAAGCTATACTTCAATAGCAGTGAGTGAGCACATTGTGTATCCAGAGCTTAGTTTCAATATAGAAATATCCTCTGAAAAAAACCATGGATTTTTGGAAAAATGACTGACTCCAGGGCTGATACAGGGAATCTGCAAGATGAGTCAGAATGCATAGTTGTGCCAAAAAAAAAAAAGAGGAAGATTTCACTCCAAGAATGATAAAGACCCATGTGAAAAGGACACAGAATACAACTTGAAGGGACTTCCAATAGCTCAATGTGGGAACTTTTGAATGTCATCCATTATTAATAGATGATAATCTGTTGAGTAAAGCAGGAATGATCCATTTGTCCATACGGTAATAAATGAATGAATAAATTGAGGATGCACTATTTTATTTCCTCAAAGTACCTTCCTCCAAAAATACACATCAAGTCAAAGAAAATTAAAAATATAATTTTTCAGCAGAGAAGCTGGGCAGAGATCACATTAATTATGTGATCTAAGTTAACATCACTAGCAATGGAACACATTGAAATTTGTGTAATCTAATAGGTTGCAGTAAGAAGAACACAGCATTACATCTGCGATATTCCTGTCAAAAATACATACACTGAATCTAATCCTGAGGGAACATCAGAAAAATGCAGCTGATGGGCACTCTAAACAAACAAATAGACAACAAAAACAAAGCCCCATAATACTGCCCTGGAGTCTTCAGAAGCGTCGAGGCCATGAAAGTCAAGGAAAGTTAAACATTTTTTTTTTTTCACATTGAAGGAAACTAAAGAGAGGTGACAGGTAAATGCAATGGATGAAACTGGACTGCATCCTTTTGTTATAAAGGATATTACTAGGATAACTGGTAAAACTTGAATAGGGTCTGAGTATTAGGTAGCAGTAATGTGTCAATGTTAATTTCCTGATGTTTATGATCATATCAGATTATGTAAAAGAATTCTTTCTTTGTAATAAATACACAATAAAGTGATGGAGCAAGTCAGCATCTTGTTCACAAATAGACTACAAATTTATTCTTACAAATTTCTTAGAATTGTATGTTTGTTTCAGAGTAAAATGGATAGAAAAAAGCGTAGCAAGTATTTACTAAATGCTTTGTTTCATTCAGATTACTTTATGCATATTAATTCATCTAATTATTAAACCATTGAGGTAAGTACTGTTATTATTTCTAGTTTGCAGAAAAGATAACTAGGGAAGAAGGAATTAAATGCTGTGTTCTATGTTTCTAAGGAGAAAGAGAACAGTATTGAAAAAACGAAGATATAGAGGCCCCCCAAAAGTTAGCACTGCTGGAGATATATAATAGTATTTGAAGAGGCAGGTTTGGATCTAGACAAACCTGCATCTCAACCCATGCCCTGGAAGTACATGATTTGGGGCCAACTACTTATATAATTACACATGATTTTCTCCCTTGCATAATGAGAATAATATTCTGTATCAGTTTGTGATAAATATGAGCTAATAAATGTGAAATTATGAACACAGCATCTGGCACAGGCCATGCACCTGCTTCACGTTAGCAATTATCACGAGCTCCACAAATGGCTCTCCAGTGCTGCAACGTGCAACCAGGATGCTCTGAGGAGCCACTTAGCTGTTTTCATAAAGAAAATTATTGTCAAAAATTTTCTCCTACATTATTCAGGAATAGAGGTTTCGAGAAAATACATGCAGTTTTCCAAATAGCTCTAATTCTGGAAATGCTGCTGGACCAACTTTGCCCAATTCAAATTTAGAATTTTAAGGTGGGGGTGCCTATCTTTAATAAAGTAAAAATTGACATATTTAATACAGGAGACAGAAACCTGGGTTCTAGGTTTTATTTTGCCATTAACCAATGCAGAAGAGATTTAGCTGAATGAGCACATCTGTTTGCATCCCAATAAATAATAATTCCCTGAGACCACAGATTTCTTTTAAAGCCATTGTGTCATTTGATTGTCTGAACTACCCTTCGAGTTGAGTACAGCAATCATTGCTACCCATGAAAAATTTAAGCTTTGAGAATCTGAACCAAATAATACTGTTAGTATTTATTTAATGTTTACTATCTACTAAAAAAATAAAATGCTATTTAAAAGTTTTAAATGGGCTAATTATACTATTACCTGAGAAGCCAGTGAAGTAGGTACTGTTATCATTCCTGTTTTACACATGCGACATTGGAGAGCACGTGAAGCCAGGATGTGAACACAGGTATTCTGGTTTCAAGGCCATCTCTTTACCACTAAACCACTAACCCCCATTACCTTTTGGCAGAAGTTGCCTGATTTTCCAGTTTCACAGCCTATGTGCAGCTGAGCTCATATGAATGAATCAGTATTCGTTCTGTTTTTTACTCCCAGCTCTTTAAGTATCATGCTTTTTTAATGACTAAACAATAATAAATGCACTTCTATGTCATGATTTCAATCTAGAACATTGAATCTGGTCACATTTTAACCCTGTCTTTATCACTTTGCCCTTTATCTCTCCTGTGATCAGTCTCTCTGTCTCTCTGTCTCTCTCCTCCTCTCTCCCTATCTCCCTACCTTCCTCCTTCTTTTACTCTCACATCTCTCTTTCCCGAAGTCTTCTGCAGCAGGAGTCATTGCTCACACCTGATAGTCTCTCTTATCACCATCCTTGGCCTCAACTGCATCTTCCTCCAGCTAATTTTGGTACCTTTTCCAAATGTTTAATGGATAACATGATGTCTTTTAAGTTATGAATACAAGAAAAGGTAGAATATTCCTAGAAATATAAACATGAGGAGTTTGTGGGATGTCACTGCAGGTTTTATTTTTAAAAATAACAACAGCAAAATAAAACAAAACCTACAACCTGCCCCTCTGACCATGATTCATTGCATTACATAACATAATAGAGGCCAAGTAACTTGAAAGTCTCTAAGAGAAATGTGGGATGAGCCTCTGTCTACCTTAGACCCATTCCACCCAGACAAGGGATGCCTTCGCTTTCTCTTCTTTCATATTGTTATCCTCAAATTGTGTTTTGCCATGTCTCCCAAATAACCTTGAAACTCCTAATGATGATAACATTTGTTGAAGCTTTCCTTTCACATCTCGGATCTCTTAAAAGAGTGTGTAGATTAATCTTTTCCATCTCAAAATCCTTCTTCCTATACAGTCCACCAGGCTGCCATTGTATCAGCATGATTTCCAGAAGAGAAAATTTTATAAATGTTATAAATTTATAAATGTTATAAATGTATAAATTTCTAGAAGAGATAATTTTACAAATGTTATTAAATTTCCACTTTATTATCACCACATTTCAGCTTAAAAGTTTAATATTTGTTTTAAAAAAAACTTATGTCGTATTGTTAGGCTACATTGACACATAAAATAAAATGATTGATTTCAATATGCTTTTCTGTTAAATGTGTATGTGTATGTGTACATATATGTGCTTATATATATATTAGGTTATTAAATATGCAATGTCTGATTTCCTTAAGTACTATGTTTGACAGTTGATATCTCTCACATTTCACTTTGATACTTCTTTTTTTTTTTATTGTTAGGGTACATCCTCATTTTTTCAAGTGCACATTTTGGCTTGTGATTATCTTTTAAATATATTTTTAGAGCAATTTTTGTGAAACCATGGATAAGTCAAAAATTCATTTTATTTTTGAATATGAGTTTCACATGGAACCAATGC
>CAUYRT010040856.1:0-28664 GCA_963574885.1 Lepilemur ruficaudatus | reverse complement strand
ATAGGAACTGTTTATTTGTTTTACTATATATTATTCATTTTCATTGCCTGTGTATAATGACCTTCATTATTAAAAAAAAGGCATTTGCAAATAACAGATAAAGAATGTATAGCCAAGAGGAAACACATTTTCCCATTTAGTTAACAAATTTCTAGTTTTTGTATACATTTTTCTGTTTTTTTTTAATAGATGCAAATAGCAAACATGTGTGTTAGATTAATCATAAAATCTTTCAAAGATTTGTTATATGATATTCTCAATCATCTTCAATGACTAGAGGTATGTTAATAAAAATAAGAGAAACAAATATAATTTGTCTACAATTATTTGCTAAAGATATAACTGAGCAACTGAAATCAATTATCTGCAATATTCAATGTAACTCAACAAGTTAAGTGGTATTATGGCAATTTTTATTTGATACAATTGAGTATTAATTGTTTAAGTAATTACATGGTACAATTGAAATTATACCAAGGTGTGTTTGATTTCTAAGCACATTACAAAGATACAATTAATATTTGATAAAATAAATATTATTTTGTGGTAAAATAATAAATGGTACAAAAATAATATCATTATTCACTTAACCTCTTCCCTGATTATCACTTAGTTTGAATATAATAATTTCTATTTTTTAGTATAGTTGTCTAGAGGATTCATATTATGGCAAGTTCATATGTATGTGTGTGTGTGTGTGTGTGTATGAAAAATGCTATTCCTGCAAGTCTATGACAAGAAGGTAAATTTTAAAAAGAGATTTATATGTATTTTAAGGAAATTTTTTATCTCCCTGGAAAGCTATTTTAAATAATTTCCTATATAAAAATGTTAATAATATACCCCATATAGACTTATCCTATATAGACAGAAGAAATTATTGCATGGTTTTTTTTTGTATGTGCTAGAAAATGTGAAAGAATAGAAAATGTTATGCTCAAATTTTTTACCAAGAGCATGGCTTACATTAGGCTGTGAATGTCATAGTTAATTTATAAAAGTCATAGACTCTTAGACCTGAATAGAACATTAGCTATATTCTAACATAAGAATGTTTAAAGATGATCATTTTGACATCAAAACTGAGACCAGTAAATCAAAAATAAGTGTATTAACCTAGTTTTCTGCAATATTACATTCCTTCACTCATTCGTCAACACTTACTGAACATTTTGCTGGGTTCTAAGTATTAAAAACAAAACAAAACAAAAAAGACAACTCCCTTCCCCTTTAGAAATTATAATCTAACTGTGGACACTAAGGAGAAGAATTAACCGTTTTGTTTCAAACACCATCAATTCCTACCCTCATCTTTCTCCCGCTTGGCAGCAGAGTGGTTCATCTGTGCGGGTCCCACTCTGCGTGTGAGCAGTAAGGCTTCCCCTAATATCAGCGTACAGTATTTGTATGCAAATTCCTCAGCACAGTGTTCCGGGCTCCTTAGGCCTCTTTATCAACTTCCTTCCTGGACCCAGGGACCCGTGGTTTAGCATATTCAACTAGACGGCAACTCCACCCTCTCATGTCAGTCTATAAATCTGAAAAAGATCAAAGTGGAAAGGAGCCCACTATTTTTTATTTATGTTTTTGTTTTAACAGAAAGTTTACATTGTTTATTTGCTCAGGTCACACAGTTAGCAAATGGTAGAGCTGGACCAGGTAGCTGGCTTCAGAGTCCACGCTCCTAACCATACTGAGGTCTGAAGGATGTACAGGCGTTGCCTAGGCAAAAGGAAGAGGCAGGAGTGCTGCAGGCAGAAGAACAACTTCCTCCTCCTCCTGAAGGAGGAACACGGAGAGATCTTGGGACCTAATGCTGCTGGGTGGAGCCAGAGCTCAGGGACACTGGAAAAGTGAGGTTAGAGGAGGTGCTGAAGAGGACAGAGGTTGACCATGAAGAGCCACCAGTCTATGTCAGAGGTGTGGGTCTTTTTAGCCTAATTTAGCCTAAGAACCATGGGTATCCATGGAGAGTTTTTCAACAGGGAGGTCACATGTTCGGATTTGCTTCCCCTGCCCCTTAAAATCAGCTTTATTATTGGAACTTCTTTTTCAGAAAAACAATTTCCACATTTTTTGTTAAGTTTTTACCACTGACCCCCTCCCAACCTCCCTCCTTCTTGGTTTCTAATGTCCTTCACACCTCTTTGTGCCTGTGTGTGCACATTATTTAGCTCCCTATTATTAGAGAGTACGTGTGGTATTTGCTTTTCCATTCCTGAGATATTTTGCTTAGGATAATGGTCTGGATGGAGATCCAAGTTGCTGCAAAAGACATTATTTCATTCCTTTTTATGGCTGAGTAGTACTCCATGGTATATATTTGAATATATACCACATTTTCTTTAAGCACTAATGAACCGATGGACACTTAGGTTGATGCTGCATCTTTGCAATTGTGAATTGTGCTGCTATAAACATTCCAGTGCAGGCATCCTTTTGATAAAATGACTTCTCTTCCTTTGGGTAGATACCTAGTAGTGGGATTGCTGGATCAAATGATAAGTCCACATTTATTAATATTTCTTTGAGGAAACTCCATGCTGTTTGCCGCAGAGGTTGTACTAATTTGCAGTCACCCCAACAGTGTATAAATAGCCCTTTCTCTCTGCGTACACGCTAGCATCTCTTTGTCTTTTGACTTTTTAATAATGGTCATTCTGACAGGGGTAAGGTGGTAACTCATTGTGCTTTTAATTTACATTTCCCTGATGATTTGTGATGTTGAGCATCACTAATAATCAAGAGGAAATAAGTTAACAGACAACCTACAAAATATGAGAAAATATTCACAAACCATACATCCGATAAAGGGCTAATATCTAGAATCTACAAAGAACTCAAACACATCAGCAAGACAAAAAATCAAATAACCCCATTAAATAGTGGGCAAAAGGCATGAACAGAAGTTTTTCAAAAAAAGATAGACAAATGGCCAAAAAAACGTATGAAGAAATGCTCAACATGGCTAATTATAGGGGGTCCCCACTTTTGAACACTTTGGACAGGGCATCCAGCTCTGCTTGTCTCAAGCACAGTCTTCTGTAAAACAGCCTTTTAACCAGTTGACTCCATTTAAATACACACACCCACACACCCACACCTCCACACACACTCTATTTATTTGTTATTAGAAAACAACCCCACTATAGTCAAATTAAATTCCACTAGGCCAAACACCAAACATTGCACTTCATTTGTCCTTTTTGAAAGTGACTTCCCCTTTGCAAATCTAAAATTCATTGCTATAAGTCACAACTTTTAACTTGGTTTTCCTTGAAGATTTATTTGTTCGATATTGCTCCAAATTGATCTTTTACAGCTTGCATCTTACAAGTTGCTGACATGAGCTATGGCCTTGTATCTTGTATGGCCTTTCTACTAATTTAGGATACATATGTTAATGAGTCAGCAGGCTATTTCTTTCAGGAAACGAAAACTAGGAAAACTAGAATAAAATAAATATAGTTGTTGAATGAATAAATGAATAAGTGATCACAGGAGCATTTTGGAATATATAATTTGTATCATTTGTAATAATCTTTGGGAAATCTGAATATGTGAAATAAATAATTATTTTCTAATAGGTATGGAAAAGGAATCAAAATTGATATTGGAATCAAAATACATATGTTTTATTCTTATTCTATCATTTATTATGTGTGGCTTTAAATTTACTTACTTTAACTTTCAGTTCTATGAACTATATAATAACCAGTTGTCTTCTTTTTAATAGTTAGATATGATAACTCATAATGGGTCTTCTTTATCAAATATTAATTATTATATATAATACTTCACTTCTGTTTTTAATTTTTATCTCAAAATTTTTATAGAACTCCATGTCCATAATTTCATTTTAAATATCATGATATCTTAAAATACATTACATTTTCTTGCATTTGTCTTTTTTTTCTTCATGCTATTACTATTTTAGGAATAGAAGTTTGAATTTGCACTATTTAAGGGCAACATACTGGAGTATTTATTATGATACAACATCTTGAACAGGGTGCCTTGCATTTAATTGACATAAAGAAACTATAATTGGTCATTAACGTTTTGATTACATTTTAGTGGATATTTTATAAAGTGTAGAAAATAAAAGAAAGTCTGTTAAATGATGATGGGAACACTATCTTCAGTTGTTAGTGTGGTTATTCCTTAAGGCATTTCTGTTCTTTCTCTTTCATTTCTCTGAAAGGAAATTGCTAGATCCTTCAGTGCATGTAATATGTAAATGTCAGGATTCAGTGTTGTGCAAGAAAGTACCATTTGGAACAGAGATTTATTGAAATGAAAACTGCAAAGTTGACAATACTGTGGACCAGTATTGAAAATAATGAAGAATCATAAATCAGTAATGAAACTAGCCATATGAAATATAATGTAGGAGTCTTATAACTGTATGTCACCTTTTTCTGTGACCAAAATAAAAGATAGTTACGTCTGGCTCGTTGTCAGATACTACCAAAAATTATGCATGTATCTAGTGCATACATTATTTCTTGTGATCTTATTTAATATATAAATGAATATGAACAGCTCTAATAAGCCACATAAGACCACGTCTCTTATAAAAATGTGTAGAAACTTTGTTTTGAGATTATGTTTTGCTTAGTCTTGCTTGATAGTTAAATGTGTCATAAATGAGGCAGAAAAGTACTGATGGGAGTGCATGTGATATGTACTGAGGGGATAGCTCTCCAGAAGTGTTACAGTTAGTAGGACTTTTTAAAGCCTTATTTCTGGTCAAGATGTTTACTGTATTGTATTTATTAATCTCCAGAGTTAGTGCATATATCAATTTTATTTTATTAAAAACTGCCAAGAATTAAAGTCCTTAATAATTAGAAGACAGCATTATAACTTACTATTTTTTACTTGAACCTCAATGTTTTATGATAACACTCTTATGTATACAAAAAGAGGGAGAAAACAATCTTTCTTCTTTGATTTGAAAGACTATGACTATTCTCCAACCATAGGTACCCACTCAAGGCTCTTCTTCAAAAAAAATATGTCCTCATTTCACTAAAATGAAGACTGAACATGACATTGAATAATACATGTCATCACAGTTAAGAACATCACCACCAGGGATTATCTTTTAAAAGTAATTATCTCATGGCATAAAACCAAAACCTACATAAAATCTTATTTTTTTATAAACATTGATTTCCATAAGTTTCTCATTGGTTGGAGAAAAAGAAAAATCCAATGCCACCAATAGCTTCATGAATTTCATTTTTGTGATTTATTATATTTTCTATAGCTTTGAACATAGCTAATTACTTTCTATTAACCATAATTGATATTTCATAATATTAGTAATGATAATCTTGTTTTTAAAATTCTCTACCAGGTAATGTTTATCAACAACAATTTTATTTCAAATGATTTCTAAATCAAATTCTGCTTGATTCTTAGTCTCTACTTTCCTTTTCTTCACAAGTACTGGCCTCAGTTGGAAAATACAACTCCTTTGACGTTTAGAATCATGTCACTTTCTAGACGAGAGGTTTCAGGAGTGTTAGCTTAGCCAAGTGAGCCACCTTTCACCCTTGCTAGTGGGCCACATTCATGTGCTTTCCAGAACTGGGTTCAGCGTTATTCCTGCTAACCCTCTCCTCTTTCCCAGAGACAAACTGGAGGCCTTCCCCTGAACTGCAATCATTCTATGCTGCTGTCAACTGTTGGTCTTTTCCAATTCTGGTTGCATCTCTGGAAATGTAATTATGAATTTCTCATAATCACATGGCTTGCATAAAAATTGTTCTCCATTGCTGTGCATATTGATCTCTCTGGTCCAGATCATTCCTGATGTTTTGGTTTGGGAAATTCAGATCTAATAAAAAAGTGTCTAGATTTAGTTTTGAGCTCTTGGGATTGTCCCTTTTCACTGAAATTGATGAAAGTTTCTTAAAGTTTTGACATATTACATTTAATAATAACGATATGAACAGACAATCTGACATGATAAGGTAGTAACAGTGATAACTCCATTAGGTTTGAGTGAACTATTTGTTAGGAACCTTCAAAAATAGCTGTTCACCAGAGCTATTATAATTATCTTGGCCTTTCTTTGTTCATAGAGCATTTGCATTTCATTTATTTTGTCTTATATATTCTTATTTACACAAGAGTCAAATCATTCACTTTTAACCACTATCTAGGTCTCTGTCTACATCTGAAATTGATTGACTACATATTGGTCCTAGGGGTTAAAAATCCAATGTGGAGTCATAAAATTAAAACTGTTTTCATATTTCTTATGCTCAGATCCATATTTATAATTTTAATTTTTTAACTTTTTATTTTTAATTATTATGGGTACATAATAGTTGCATGTATTTGGGGATACATGTGATATTTGGATACATATAGGAGTTTCCTTTAAATTTAAATATAACTGATTGAAAAAAGAAAACTCATTATTTTATGAATAGTATGATTTAGGGACTTGCAATCTCTGGCTATTTATTAGCTCTACATGTTCTCCAGCTCCCAACTATATTAGCGACTGCTTTTAGATTATCTCTTTGGCACCCTACTATCTCCTAAATTCAACACACAGAAACCTCAACTTCTTATATTTCCATTTAATAAACTATAAACTTACTCAACATATCTAATTTTTTGTATAGTAATAACATATCCAGGTAAAAAAATATTTGTAAAAAAATTTTTGTTTTTGCTATTCATGCAATATGTTACATATTTTTAAAAAGACAAAATAAAATTTTAAACAAAGATTTAGAATAAAAATATATCTGCCTTTATTTCTCCCTTTAGTCATTAATTCAACAACATTTTATGAGTGTCTGTGCAATACTAAGTATTGTCCTAGACCTGGGAATACAGCAGTATGCAGAATAGATAATTCCCTGGCCTCCTGGTAGACAGAGATAATCAATAAACAAAATATAAATGTATAGCATGTCAGACTGCAATAAATACCCTGGATTGACCTCTACTGTAACAAAATGAAAAATGTTTATTTCAGTCAAGAAACATTCATCCTCAAGTCACAAGGGTTTAATTGTAGCTCTTGGCCTGCATAAAAATACAAGAAAATGCAATATTCTAAAACTAGTACTTCTAGAATTATGTAATTTATACTCCAGTAGTGGAATTGAGGCCACAACAATCTGATTCAGTTCCTTTTAACTTTCATTACAGTAAGACATTTTAAAAAATGCACACATGTACATTTTAAAGGGCTCTCTAACTCTGTATGAATTGCAAGAAAATAGCAAATGAACAACTAAACAAACAAAAATAAAAATCGTATAAATCAACATCTACCCTGCCAAGAATGTGTGCAATCATATGAATGTATGGTAAGTGAAGATTTTTCCTAAAAGATACACTGCCCACACAACCTGTTACATTAGTAGGCAGGGATAGTTACCTTCTTTTGCCATGTATTTTTTCTCAGATGTCTCTATTTTGGAGCACAGCTTTGATGTATTTTTGCATAAGTCCTCATTGAGTATGTGCTTTTTTCTAAGAATAAGTATTGTGTCTCAAAGTAAAACAAATTCTTCATCTATTTAAAGGAAAAAATAATATGGAATTTATAAATAACCAGATTATATTTTATGTTCCTCATTAAAGGCAAACAAACCAAAATAATCCCCAGAGTCCAGGCTCACCCAAGGTGCTGTGACCTGAATGTTTGCACCAAAATTCATTATGTTGTAACGTGACCCCTAAGGTAATGGTATTAACAGGTAAGGCCTTTGAAAGGTAGTTAAGTCGTTAAGGCCTCCCCCCAACCACCATCATGGACAGGATTAGTGCCTTTATAAGAGGACTTGAGGGAGCAAATTTATTTCCTTCTGTCCTTTCGGCCATCTAAGAATACAGCGAAAGAGTGCTATCTTTGAAGCACAGAAAGTTGCCTTCTCCAGATACTGAAACTGCCGACTCTTTACTCTTGGATTTCCCAGCCTTCCAGAACTGCAAGAAATAAATTTTTATTATTTATAAATTGCCCATTAGAAGTTATTTTGTTGCAGCAGCTGAATGGACTGAAACAAGGTAAACATATTACACAGATAAGGACATTGTGGGCCCACCAGCAATGCCCCTTCCATTCCCTTATCTCCTCCATTACATCTAGTGACTAGTTGGATAACTGGTCTCCAGCCCATCAACTTCATCTTTATTGCTTACATGTAAATAATATCCTGCCATGTATTACTATTTGAAATAAAGAGACATATTTTCCTTTTAAAAACTATCACACTTATCATTATATAAATTCTGATGTCAAACTGTCCTGAAAGACATTTGTTTTCCTGTCATTATTTGGATCATTTTAGTTTGAGCTCTGTAACTACTTTGTTAGTTAGCTCAGAATCATAATAATGTACACAAATTAGTACAAAGTAGGTACTTGATAAATTCTTATTGGTACATTGCCTGATGAATTTAGACATCTTTCTAAAATAAACTGTTGTATTATGTATAACTGTACTTAATGCACTCGAGCTTTTTTGAACTCTTGGATGAAAGCTTCTGTCAAAATAGATCATATTTATACAAAATGCAGAGATTTGACTTTAAAATAATATATATATATAGCAAAGAGGAGTCCCCAGATGAATTTAGAGAGAGAGATGATAAAGTATGAATGACAGGAAAGTATGAGTATTTTTATAGCATAATTTTCAGAAGACAGAAAAGTCAAAGAAATGATTAGAATATTGGAAATTGAGTGACAGGATTTTTCCAAATGATAGTGAACAGGCAAGTCAAAAAATAAACAAGAATATTCTCTTTGAGAACAAAATAGAAAAATTGTATTTTATAAGGAATGGTATGTTAAAAACATAAGTGGATAAATGAAGTGGTGTGAAAATCATATATGATCATCTAAAAATAATATTGTAGTATATGAAAATAAATTCTGAGTTTTCGAAAACAATATGAATACTATGTTGAAATTTTAAAAAGCCAGAGGCAAAGAGAGGTAAATTCTCAGACTAGGGTTTTATTTTCTTTTGTTTTTAAACACAAGGTCTTGCTCTGTCACCCAGGCTGGAGAGCAGGGTCACAGCTCACTGTAGCCTCAAACTCCTAGGCTCAAGCAATCCTCTTGACTCAGCCTTTTGGAGTAGCTGGGACTACAGGCATGCACCACCATGCCCAGCTAAAATTAAAAAAAAAAATTTATCAGGACAGAGTCTTGCCATATTGCCCAGGCTAGTCTTGAACTCCTGGCCTCAAGTGATTCTCCTACCTCAGCCTCCCAAAGTTCTGAGATTACAATTGTCAACCACCTCACCTGGCCAAGACCATTAGTTTTAATAAAATTGATAATTTATAAATTATATATTGCAAAATTTTCATATATTTACACATATATTTACATGCATTTTTTCATATATATTGAGGTAAAATTCAATAACCAGAGTAAAATTTTTGGTCTAGTCAATTGCATTGTGTTGTTATTTTGACTAGTTTTTATTTTTGAATGATCAGTGTGATTTATCAAAATTAGTAAATCTTCATAAGTATAATTTAAATCAGTGGTTCCCAACCTTTTTGGCACCAGGGATCGGTTTCATGGAAGACAATTTTCAGGAAAGACCAGCGTGGAGGGGTGATGTTTCATGATTATTCAAATGCATTACATTTATTGTGCACTTTATTTCTATTCTTACTATGTTGTACTATATAATGAAATGATTACACAACTCACCATAATGCAGAATCAGTGGGTGCTCTGAGCTTGTTTTCCTGCAACTAGATGGTCCCATATGAAACCAGTGACACTGATGGGACACAGTGATACCCGAAAAGTGTGTTGCTTATGTCCAGTCTACTCCATAATCTCATTTTCGTTGCTGTCACTGCAGAAAACTCTGCTTCACAAAGTTAGAATGTGGGAAATGGAAGCAGGCTCTTCAGTGCTTTTGTGGCAATGTCAGGATATTCCACCCTGACTATAATCCATAATGTTTGAAATTAGAAGTTGTCTCAAACATAATTTTAAGGCAATGGTCATTTGAGACATCAAGCAGTTGATCCTCTTGTAGTACAGCAAAGTCGATTCACCTGGCTTATTCACAAATGGGTCGCAGATCCCTTCCTTCCCAGTTCAGGGGTCTTTTGTGGTTGGGAAGTAATGCTCAAACTCTTTTGAAAGCTGAGATAGGTGATCATGTACCGGCTGGGAGATAAAAAGCCCTGGTTCAGTCTCTTTCAAAATTTTTGCTAAGATTTGAAATATGTCAAAAATTCCAATGTTCACTCGTCACCCCCATAATTCCAGTTTGGCTTTGAATGCAGCCACTTTATCTGCCAACTTCAACACAGTTGTCATTCTCCCCTAAAGTGACAGATTGAGTTTGTTGAGCAGGTTGAATATGTCACACAAGTAAGCATATTTTGAGATCCATTCTGTGTCACTGAAATGTGTTGCCAGTGATGACTGCTTTTCTAAAAGAAATCTCTGGAGCGGCTCTTGTAACCCAGAAACTCTGGCCAGTGACCTACCTTTAGAAAGCCGTCTCACTTCTGTGTGTAAAAGAAGTCATGTGCTCTGCATTCATCTCCTCACAGAGCTGTGCAAACAAACCTGAATCATGGTCATGTACTTTAATGTGGTTGATAATCCTGCAAAACATTGTTTAGCTCAGGTGACATTTTTCAGCTAGCCAGCATTTCTCTATGGATGACACAGTGTGTAGACTCACATTTGGAAGTGACCTCCTTGACTCAAGTAGAGAAACTAGAAAGCCGTCCAGTCATGACAGTTGCTCTGTCCTTGCATATACCGACACAAAATGACCAATTCAGTTTTCCCGATATGTGATCATTCAAAGACTTGAATAGTTCCACAGCTGTGGTGTTGGATGGCAATGGAAGTTCATATAACATATCCTTGTGCACATCCTCCTGAAAAATATATAGCACAAAAGCAAGCATTGTTGCTTTGTTGTCAACATTGGTAGACTCATCAACCTGGATTGCACAGCACAGTGATGCATAATCCTCTCTAACAATTGTGCTTCAGTATCCTCCACCATGTCATAAATTCCTCTAGTTATGGTGCTAGCTGAAAGAGGAACACGTCCCACCTTTTGAACTGCAGCTTCTCCTAAAAGTTCACAGCAAATGTCCTTACAGCAGGCAGGACCAACTCTTCACCAATCATAAAGGGCTTCTTGGCTTTAGTGATGTGGTTAGCCACTAAGAATGATGCTCTCAGTGCAGACACATTTGATGAAGTTGTGGCCTTCAATAATTGCTTCTGTTCTTCATGTTCATGTTTTTATTCTTTTGAAAAACTCCAGAGGCTTGTCTTTTAATGACGGGTGCTTGGTCTCCACGTGGTGAAGCAGCTTTGAAGGTTTCATGGCTTCGCTGGTTAGCTAGCTGGTCACAACATATTATTCAAAGTTTGCTTGGAGAATGTGAATCACTTGCCACAATGAACCCATAATTTAAGTAGGACTCTTGGTATTTTCTTAAATGCAGGTTTCATTTTGTTGGCAGTCTTAGAGTCTTCTGCGTCTCATTGTTGGGTCTTTTCCCCTTTTCAAGGAAGCTCTCCAGCGACATTTGTTTTTTACTCATTGTTGCTAGGGTTAGCTTGTGGGCTTGCCAAAACTGTGCCTGAGACAAGTGCACAGTGCAGGGAAGAGGCAGGGATGGAGGTGGTAAATAAAATAATGGGTGGACCATGCTGACTAAATTAAGAGTCAGGTTCCGACTTAAAGCCTGCCACCAGATGCAGCTTAATTGTCACTTTCCACTCTCCGAAAGGGTTTTGATATGAGTCTGCAAGTAATTGATTTATTATGGTCTCTGTGCAGTCAAGCCTCTCTGCTAATGATGATCTGTATTTACAGCTGTCCCCCAGCACTAGTATCACCACCTCAGCTCCACCTCAGGTCATAAGGAGCACACAACCCAGATCCCTCACATGTGCAGTTTACAGTAGAGTTCACACTCCTATGAGAATCTAATGCCACCACTGATCTGACAGGAGGCAGAGCTCAGGCAGTGATGTGAGCGATGGGGGAGCAGCTGTAAATACACATGGAGCTTCCCTCATTCAGCCACCACTCACCTCCTGCTGTGCCAGCTTGTTCCTAACAACAGTCCATGGACCAGTACCAGTCTGTGGCCTGGGAGTTGGGGACCACAGATTTAAATAACTTATGTAGAAATCACAAAATGGGAAAGAATATGATGACAGACCAGAGCCAGTTTGGCACTTTGTCAACGGATTTGTGCACTATTTTGGGATAGCCTGTTAAGAACATCTATCAAATTATCTTGCAAATTATCATAATAATTTATTAAATTTAATAAATTTGGCTCAGTTTTAGTTATTGAATGCCTTTCACCTATAAACATTAATTTTCTTTTCATGGAATCATAGAAAGTATCTGTTGCAAACAAATCTTCCTAAGACACCAATCTTTTCATGTAAATCATCAAAGGCAGAAACAAGAGAAGATGTCAAATTTTCTCTTAAACTGAGACCAGTTCTGAATATTTACTTGTGTAATCAGGGTGAATAACATCAGAGTTCTGATCCCAAATCCCTGAAAATACAGTAGTTTTTCTGTGGCCCACGATGAGGAAATACACTCTGTGAGCTTCCTATTGTTTCACTGCACAGCAGGCTTGAACATAATTTTCCAAGCTGCCGCGTCGTATTCAGCATCGAGAGAGACCAACTGGACTTGCTTACCATGTTGAGAATTAAAACTCAGTAAGTTATAGTGTGACTATTGCCACATAAAATGGATATAAAAATTAATACACTGATTAATTATAATGACTTTCCTGTCGAATCTGAACCTCATTGCAACATAAGTATACTAACATGTGTTTTGCATACCACTACTGGAAAAGAAATGAGTGAGTGAGTGAATAAATGTGTAAAGTAGGAATCTCAGAGGCCACCATAAAAAAAATTTTTAGGTTAGACAACAAAGAACTATTATTATTTCTATGGCTACATGTCATCATTTATGAAAATGTCTTTTCCCAGAAAGTTTTTTGTTTCCAAAAAATTGGACTTGTTTGAATATCAAGCTCTTATTTTTCAACATATTTAAATTTCTGTTTAAACTTTAATACATTTCTTCATTCTCTTCAATAGGAACTGCTTCCTCCTTACTTTGGGCTTCTTTCTATCTATCCGAATTGTAACTACTCACAGACCTGTTAATACTATATTCTATTTATGATTAGAATCCATGTCTTTGCATATACACCTCCTGTGCTGTCAACTATATAAAGACAGGCATAGGCATGTTGTTTACTGCTTTTGCCCCAGCAATTTGCAGAGCAAGTGGCAGATAATTGGTGCCCATTATGCATCTGTTGTATCGATCACAATATGTGATGAATGAATAAATGGGTGTATTATAAACAATGTTATGTTGCAAAGTTCTGCATGCTTAATAATAGTTTTATAGTATTTTTAAACAAAATTTTAGGTTTTTACAATTATTTTCATCTTTGTCCCACCAGTGACTCACCTGTTTGAAATCTATTCTGAATCCAGAAAAATTGTACTGGAGATCTTTCTTCCACCATCATTTTGATGAAACTATTTGAGGTGATTTTACGGTCACATCTCCAATGGCAAAATGATTTTCAGAAATTAGGCATTTAGGGTATGTTATGTGACCTATCCAGACCCTGGGCTGTGCACCCGTCCCTCAGATGTTGTATATGTTGGCTCCTGGGGTGTAGAGATGCCACCTTTCTAAAGAATCACTTTCAGCCAGACTGTGATAACCTACCCTGAGCAGTGAAGCACTCAACCCCAATCTAGGCCTTCAGTACTCAATGACTAACTGAAAGAAGTTAAAGTCCTTTTTTGTCTCAAATTGCAAAAATCCTGGCTGACTCCTCCCTGTGGGACCAGAGTCATGCTACTCTCCATTCAAGACAAATCATTAGTCAGCTCTGTCACCCTATCCTGCTTTTGTCACTTCCTTTTTCTTGAAGGACCCTCCCCAATAGATCACTTTCACAATAATCCCCAAGACTCTACTGCCAAGGCATCTTATCAAGAACCACTGATGTCTGAAGTAGTTCTAGGATCAAACTCTAAGAATGAGATTAATCTGGAATTGGGTCATTCATGAGGTAGATGGCAAAGAAGACCACACCACTGGTCATAGGCAGAATATTGATAGTCTTCTGATTTGTAGCAGTGTGATTTTTGCCTGTGGTGACCTGGAACAGAACACAGGATATCAAGAGATGCTCTTTACCACAGCTCGTGAATTATTCCTTATGTGTAAGGGGGATGGAGAAAATGGCATCTATAAGAAATGTGGAATTTGGTGGCTCTTTGTGGCTTTTGATAAGTGACACTGATGTGTTTAAGAGAAAAAATGTCAGACTTCGATTAATCAGCAAATTAAAACAAAGTTTAAGTGCCACAAGTATTCTGGGGCAGCATCTAAGGACACAAATCTGTAGTTGAAAGTCAGACACATAACTTAATTGTTAAGAGTGTCAGAATTTCAAAAAGTGATAAAGTCCTGGGCTAGAGAATGAATACTCTTGTATCAAAGTGCCATTGTAGGAAAATATTGGAAAACTAAAATTTGGAATGGGGATATATAGATTTTTTTTTTAAGAAAACTGAATCTCCAGATTCTCTTGGATGCTCCAAGCATGCTGAAGTGGCTCCTTCCTTTTTGTTGAAAGATAGAGACTTTTTTTTCGGTTTCTTTTATTTGAAAACCATAAAGAGACCTCAAATAAAGCAGATGCCTTATGATAATGTGAGTCTTCCTTAGGATTCACCCCCATTTCCTCTTCTGGCCATCAGACCTGGATTGGAGGGTCAAATCTCAGCATCACCTGCCTTGGGAAATTCTGGGAATGCTAACATGGGAAGAGGGATCTCTGGTGATGTCTCTGTAAGACACAGCTCACATGTTCTAGAATAGCTTACCTGGGGTGGGTGGTAAATGTTGGGATTGATATATAAATATATAAAACTGGATAAGAAAGGTTTTGGTTTGGAGTCCTATCCTGTAATACAAGATTGACCTCCTTAACAAGGGTCCGAGGAGATGGATGTTTGGAAGCTTAATAATAACAAAGACCCGCACTACATGGAATTCATAACTGAAGTTTTCACACTGTTTTATTCTTTGTTAATAAAATGACCATAGAGGCACTGTTTTGCCTCTTGAAATTATTACAGAAACATGACTCACTAGATAGAAATGATGTGGCTATATAGCTGTGTTCCCAGATTGGTTAAAGTGTCTTTCTCATAATGATCACTCATTATTACTAGTTACGTTGCATACAAAGGACTGTTCTCTTTTCATTTAAAGCTTCAGAAGAAATGTTATACGTTTCTTCTTACGTGATCATTATTCAGTGTGTGATGGCAATAAACTCCAAGCTTTGTCATGTGTTCATTTAATGAGTATTAAGGAATTAGAGATTAGGAGTACTTGGTTTTCTTTTTTTATTTTCTTTACCATTAGTTTTGTAAATTAGTTAGTTTGGCATTAGAAGAAGAGGATTAGGTAATGTAGAATGAATGGAAAATAGAGTCAATTTCATTTATTTGACCCTCTCCATGGCAAATACGTTCAGATTTTTACTGTTTAAATTTTAATATTCATATATTAATATTATATTTAAGTGCAAACGTAAACATATATTAGCAGCAAAATCAACAGTCAGTAATTTTCTCCCAGTTAATTTGTAATAGGTAAAGTAGAATGACCAGGATTCAGTGAAGATGTATATAGGCTTAACGGGGAGTCACTAGCCTTTGTACATGTGGGAATACAGTTAATTTTGCCAAAAAGTAAATATTGCCATCGGATGGCATTTCCTCAAAGGAAAACTTACTAAAACTTAACAATATTCATCATAAAGAATATTTCATCATTAAACAAGTTTCTAAGAACTTCAGAAACTATTTTTCTGAACTAGAATAATACAAAGACTGCAGATCATTGCTTTGTTATTACTTTCATTTTTTTTTCTTTATGCTCAATTAACTTATATGATGGAAGGGGTGTTTTTAATGACATCTTATTGGGACACATTTTTAAAATCTTTTCTGAAGACAGTAATCCCTATCACATAGCACTGACAAATCTAACCTCTGTAAGACTGATGGAAAATATAACAAAGGATAAAAAATAGTTGTGATGGTCAAACATTCCTTCAAAGACCTTTAGTAGTGCTAAATTAATACTAAGAATCTTTGGGAAGCACAGCTTTCTAGCATATTTAATTTACTCTAATAGTGTAAGAGGTTAATTGGAATACAGTGGTTGACCATATGATGACATTAAATTGGTATTTTGGTTTCATTAGTATTTTTCTTGCCATCCAGGTCACACAGCAGGCTCGGTTTTGATATTTAAACTGAACACTTTTCTTTTGTATCCACCTAGACCAAGGGTTGGCAAACTACAGCCTGTGGGTCAAAGCCAACCCACCACCTGTTTTTGTAAATAGTTTCATTGGAACATAGCCACACTCACTCATTTATCATTGTCTGTGGCTGCTTTCATGTTACTGTGACAAGAGTAGAATAGTTTCAGCAGGAGCCATATGTCCTACAAAGCCTGAAATGTGTACTATCTTGTCCATTACAGAAAAAGTTTCCTAAGCCACCTTAGACTGTTAATAATCATAGTGCTGAAAATAAACAGTGTGCATAGAACTAAAATTAAAAATCTAAACTTTCAACATTTCTCACAATTGCAGGAAAAGAAGTAAAATCTGTAAGCTGGTTTATTAATTTATTTTAAAATATTTTGTGATGTTAAAGCATAAAAATTTTAAAAACATGTTTGTGTTTTTCCCAGTGGGTTCCTAAACGGGTTGTGATAGTTTCATAGTATTAGTCAAACTGTGTTCAAGTTGTTTTGTTGAAAGCCTGTTTTTTTTTCCCCAGGAGTATTTGTACAAGCAATACTGAGTTAGAAAAAAAGAAAAAGAAAAATCCAATTTCTCACTCTATTCGCTATTTTAATTTTCATTATTTTCACCTATATAATAAATCCATTTATTTCTTTAGTTAATATATATACTAAAAATCATATCATTATGTATACTTCAAAATGACATCTAAGATCAATCGCTTCATTTTACCATTATTAATAAAAATTCCTTATGCCCAAAGATGAGTTTTTCTTAATCACTTCATTTAAAAGCACTATATTCCTACAGAGACATAAATTACTTTTTAAAATATATTGCATAGCAAATCTCATACTCCACTTAAAATTTGGGGCATCATCTTTTATGGATTAAAGCATATGAAAACATAATAAGAGAACAATGACTACATCATAAACTATGAGAAATAGAACAGAAGTCAAAGGCCAGTAGGTGGGGATGATAGCATACATTTTCCCCTCTGATTCACTTCAATAAACTAATGTTCATAGAGCACTACGAATGTTGGGCACTACACTAAAAATTAGACAGAGAGTGATTAATAAACCACAGTCCATTACTATCAAGGAGCCTTCACTGTATTTTTAATATGAGAAATTGGCTTACATCTTATTTATCTATTATACTGTAACAAATCCATAAATAATATTGGATTTTTGAATACATGGTAGCTGAGAGCATGACAGGTTCCCAAAAATTATTGACAGCATTCAATATTCATTCAATATAATTCCATTCCTACAATATAGCAGGCAGTGTGAGAGCCATTACCACTAAAATGATGAGCAAAACAGACACAATTTTTTTTCATGGAAATTAGAGTTTACTAAGGAAAATAGAATCAATCAAATACTATATGAAATACCTTCTAAACCAAATGGCTGGCCAAGCTGATTAATGATAATTTCTCAGGTAGCATTTTCTAAAAGAACTGATCCTGGCGCAGGTTTCCCAGAGCCTGTACAGCCCAGAAAATCCTTAGTATTTAGGTAATATTTTCATAAGGCTCCTAAGCCAAAAGAAATATCTAATAGTCCCATGTATTATAGTGTTATGCCCATACAACTTAATTATTTATATTTAAAATTTCTTAGCATCCAGTTAAACACTGTGATCCAGGTAAACACCGACAGCCTTCTTTCCTGTTCCACAAGGATTTTCCTGTGCCTCTCACTTTTTATTTTGCTGAAAACTTAGTTTTGTAAAGATACAACACAGGAATTGCACGAAGAGCTTATGCTGTGGCAGTGAAAAAAGAGTAAGTAGGAAGAATTTAAATCCTAATAAGACTTGCATTTTACTGAGTATGGAATGGATAGAAACAGAAAATAAATGTAAAAAGTAAATTTTACTTTAGAAATAGATAGCTGTCATTGAGAAAGTAAAGGAGAGGAGAGGATGAGTAAAATATAATGTACAATTTTGAATGAGGTGATCTAAAAAGATTTTGAGAATGAGATGTTTGGTAAAGACTTGAAGAAAATGAAAGATTGCATTGTCTCATGAAGATTTGTTATAGGATGAATGTTCATGCCCCACCCCAAATTCATATGTTGAAACCTAATCCTCAATGTGATGGTATTTGGAGGTGGGGCCTTTGGAAAGTGATTAGGTTGTGAAGGTAGAGCCTCATGAGTGGGTTTTGTGCTCTTAGAAAAGTGTAGCCGGAGAGCTCCCTTGCCCTCTTTTACTTTGTGAGGACAAAATAGAAAGATAGCTGTCTACAAACAAGGAAGTGGGCCCTCACCAGACACCAAACTTGCCAGCACCTTGATCTCAGACTTCCCCTCCTCTAGAACTATGAGAAATAAACTTCTGTTGGTTATAAGCCACCCATACAAAATGTTGTATGACATTTTGTTGTAGAAGCCTGAGTGTTCTAGACAGGGAGAAAAACAAAGTGAAGACCCTGAAGCAGATATAAATCTATCTAGTGCATTCAAGAAACATAAAGAAACTCAGTGTGACTGAAGGTGAGTGACAAAGTACACGTGGGAGAAATGATTGGGGACATAAGACATTAGAGCTCAGTGTAAGGACTTCGGTTTCTACTCTGATGATAGAAGAGCCATTAAAGTGCTTTGAACAGAGAAGTAAGATTATGTAACCTATAGTTTACCTGTATCACTTGGCAGCTTTGTGGATATGAGAATCTGGGGAAGCAAAAAGAATAGTTAAAATACTATTGAAATCCAGGCTAGAATTGGTGCCATCTTATATCAGGATAATAGTAGTGCAGATGGAGAAAAGTTGTTTTATTCTTAATATATTTTGAATTGGAGGAAATATGACTTGCTGATGAATGAGATTTTGAATGTAAGGGGAAAGGGGACTCAAAGATAACTCCAAGTGTTTCTGTATGAGCTACCAGGGAGATTTAGTGTCATTCTTAGGAGGAGGAGTCAGTGGAAAAGGATGAGGTTGGTATCAGATGTATTAACATGGAGATGCTTAAAAAATATACAAATTTCCTCTGACTAAGGCCACCCACATATATCTTTCCTATCAGTTAATAAAGAATATTGCACCAGCAATTCCTCCTTCTACTAAGTCATTCTCTTCAGCACAAAAAACATCTATAGAATCTCAAATAAGTTGTCTGTACTCATTACCTCCAATTATTTCTCCCCATTGACTAATAAACCCATTTTAATCACAATTTTACACCAACTACATAATACTTCAAAAAAAAAAAAAAACCCAGATGGGTAGGGGGAGGACGGGAGGGTATATACATATATAATGAGTGCGATGCGCACCATCTGGGGGATAAACACTCTTGAAGCTCTGACTCCAGAGTGGGGGAAGGCAACACACATAACCTAGGCATTTGTATCCCCATAATATGCTGAAATAATAAAAAATCCAGAAAAAAAAAACCCAGACATTTACTTCCACATTGACAAACTCAATGGTTAGTTCTCAGTCTTCAACCTGCTTAACCTGGGAGCAACTATTGACAGAGTTTTACTTTCTCTTCCATGAAAGATTTTCTTCACTTGACTTTTCTTGGTTTTCTCCATTTCACTGGATACTCATTCTTAATTACCATTATTTTTCTGCTAGTTTCCTTCAATTCTCTTACTCTAAATGTTAGAGTGACACAAGACTTGTGCCTTTTACTCTTTTCTCCTATATTTCTACACATATTAAACTGGTAATGAAGGAGCTAAAGGAGAAAATAAAATTGGGTTCAATAGAGATCATTTAGGAAAAAACAAACTCTTCAGGACAGGTATATATACCATGACACTGGAAAGACCAAAGTGTGTGTTTGGAGAATGCATCACTTGAAATTAAAAGTATGTGGGACTTTTTGTTATTCCTAATGAAAAGCTAGAAATGTTCATGAAAGTGAGTGGTTGACAAGTAGAGGACAGTAACTTGAGAGAAAAGAAATTCAAGTAAAGAGGATGAAAAGTTCTCATCAGAATCACCAACATAGATATTAACATTAATCAGTATTAAGAAATAGTAGTGTTATCAAAAGTGATAGTGAATCAGGAGATAAAATCTTATGAAAAATGAAGAAAAATATTCTTATATTTAATGGGTAATAGCAATAGGAAGGGCAGGTAGCAGTATACATTTTGAAGCTAAATTAAAAGTAGGAGCTTTTAGAGATAAGGGAGTGAGAATAAATTTCAAATTGCAGTAAGAACCTAGACAGTAGTTCTCAAATGTAGCTACACAGTAGAATCATTCAGAAAGCTTAATAAATACTAATGCCTAAGTCTTATCCCTGTAATTCTGATGAAATTACCCTGAGTATTATTTTTAAGGTACCCCAGGTAATGGTTATATGAAATCTAGAGTATTTATCTCCCCTCAGCTCCAGTGGCAATGAGGAATGGGGAAGAAAAAATATCCACCACATAAGGTTTACAGAGAATAAATTAACTCCAGGGAAAGAGAGATTTTTACTTAGGGGAAAGATATAAAAGTTAAGAGATAGACAGACTCATCAGATTATTTTTCTCGTGGAAAATTATGAATTTTGAAGGACTGAAAGGAAAAGTTTCAGAAGTGAGGTAAAAGGAAAAGAGATAGGAAAGAGACTATTCTTAGGAGTATGGTGATTAGGACAGAGCAAATGAGGGGAATTTGGTCCGTCTTGGATGGATGAAGAAGAAGCAGTTATAAAATGTAATAAGACTGCCGTGGCTGGTCATCAACACGAATGATGATGGAAGGATGTGAGTTTGGGGAGGAGTTTTGGTTGATCATTATGGCCTCTTCTTAACAACCACGGACGGAGGCTGAGAGACTCCTCGTGTATTTGCCTTACTCTAAGGCTCACACTTGATCCGCTCTCAAAGAAAGGCCAACTTTATGAGAGAAGTAGAGTTTTTGAAACCCTGGGGGAAGGTGAATGGGTGGCTTTACCACTGATGTATCAAAGAATTCATTCAGGAATTCCTGCTACAATATACTCACTTACCTTCATCCAGAAGATGATGAAAGCAAATAGGCAGTTCACGCAAATAACTTAAAAAGCAGTCATTATTTTATTTGTAGATTAGAATATTAATATAAGAAATTGCAAGGAAATATAGCACGGCAAGTAAAAGAAATTTCTAAAATGAATGAAAACATAATATAATCTAAAAAATCAATAGATTTTCTACAGACACAAAATAAATTAAATCATCAGGTAACCACAATATTAATATCAACAGTTCTAAAATCCAAGTTTCATACCATCAAGCTCTAAGAATAGAATAGAATTGTATTGGTTATTTATAGGAAAGAGCACAATTTCATAAAGTATTTGAAAGTAAGATGAGGAATAGAAAAGGAAGAAGCACAATAGAAAAGAGAGAAAACAAAACTATAGGTGAAAAATTGACCTTATAATCGACTATTAAGTTGGATCAAAAAATGTCTGATTAAAGATCAGTAGATTCCTTGCAAAATCTGGTAAAGGTATTTAAAGGGTCTTCATATATATATGTACCCAAGCTTTTGTACCCTGTAATATTCTGAAGTAATAATAAAAAATAAATAAATATAGAGTACATACATAGTGCTCCAACTGTATCTACTTTGACAGAGTAGATTTTTGAATGTAACAAGATAGGTCAACTTGAGTGGTAATATATTTTGGGAGATCAGCTCACTATAAATTGTGACTGTAAACATTATACTGTAAATGCTTTGTAGTTTTCCCCCAATAAAAAAGGAAAAAAAAAAGAAAAAAAAAAGTTGAAGAAATGTTAGGCTAAAACAACAGCTTTTCAGACGTGATGGACCTAATGCTGTGACTCATAATTAAAACCATCATTAGGGTAGGAAATTAGGTCCTGAAATTGCCTGGGATCAGAGCGGAGGTGCTGGGAGTGTAGCTTTCTCCCCAGAGAAGGCTGAAGTGCCATCCGGGTCTGACTACCTGTGAAAACATGCTCCCTGTCACCATGGCAGCAAGGCTGATCATCTTGATTAAAAAGGTTTGTGCTCTCAGTCCCGCGAGGGAAAAATCAGCACTTCCAGACACAGGATGAGTCATTGCTTTTGGCCTCATTAACATGGTGTAACCCTTCTGTCTGCTAACAAAAAACATTTAACCAGATGAATAAAATCATGCAGCCAAGCAGCGAGAATTTCAGCAAGCAATTCCAAAGCCCAACTTTGCTTTGGAAGTGGAGGAGGTGAACTTTTTAGCAAAACAAAACAAAACAAGCTATAGAAAACTACATCAACCCTTTAAATGTTCATGTTCTTCAAAGAGCCAGAACCACGTGGCTGTTAGAAGAAAATGCTAATTAAACTATCTACAGTGCATAAAAAACCAAAACAGTATTCCACTTAGTCTTGAAGAACACACAAGGTTATGAGAACAGGAGACAGAGGAGAGGATGAATCTTCCTGCTGCTGAATCAGAAGGTTGAGTGGACAGGAAATAGAACCCTCCGTGAACAGCTTTGTGTGGAGGGAAGCCAATTAGTCAGTTGGGAACATTCCAGAGGCAACCATGTGTCTTTTGAAACCATAGACACGTTTTACTGAAAGAAAGAACATGAAAGAGATTGAGATGGACATAAGAAGAAAATGCAAATGTTTGACTCAAATTTGACTGTCACATAAGGATTTATGATCAGATCTTTCCAGGATTTAAACACACACACATACACACTGCACACACTACATAGAAAATACAGAGTTCAAATTATTAATAGAATTTTTCCTCCTTTTCCCTTTAAGTTGACAGGCAGTCTTCAGCACAAAGAGCTAATAAAGTACCATTATTTTGGTAAAATGACACTCTAAGATTTTACAGTCTTTGCCGTCATCAACCATGTTAATATTCTTACGTGAAGACTCTCGTTCAAGTTTCTGGTTCCCTAGAGAGCATCTTTGGAATGGAGAGAGATGATGGCAGCATGGTTCTTCAGTGAGATAAAAGGAAAAGCTAATAACTTGTCCATGAGAGTTACAAAGAACTAAGAGTACCTTTAGAGAGCCAAGTGAACGCAATCTTGCTATCGGAAACATTGCAATACTGAGCAGCTAAGACAGCAAAGCAGAGGCCAGGCCCTGGGAGCGAAAACGCACAGCTACATGAGCAACCGGAGGGCGGCTCAGGGGCTGGCCAAAGGCCAAAGGCCAAAAGCACACTGTGGATGGATTAAAGCGAGTAATTCCTCAGTTGCTTTGGGCAGAAGTGGTCATGATTTCTCAAAACACAGCATTGGAAGAAACCCAATAAAGTAAACAAAATAGATTCAGGCTCCAGAGACCTCTAATGAAATGGGGTTACCGAGGAGAAAATACCCGAATGTGAATTGCAAACTAAACAAGCGAGGGAAATAAAGAGCCAGTGACCATGTTTAGACTGAAATGTGCCAGTCCATTGAATTTCACATTTCCTAAAACATGCTGATTTTGCTTGGGTTGGATAGATACACGATTTTCCACAGAGCAGAGTAGGGAAGTTGTCAGTAATAGACTGCATACTAATGTGGCAAGATTGGTGGCAGAATATTTGTGGAAGTTGTAAGATTGTCTTCAAAAATCTGTGATACTTACGATCTAACAGCCCATTGACCACTGTCCATGTTAAGGGCTCCTGGCTAGCAGCCTTCTGATGTCCCCAGGGTACCTATCTGCCTAGGGTTCAGACAGGTGATCGCTCAGCAGTCAGCAGTCTCTCCCTCTCTCTCTCTCTCTCTCTCTCTCTCTCTCTCTCTGTCTCTGACTCTCTCTGTCTCTCTCTCTCTGTCTCTCTCTCTCTATGTCTCTCTCTCTATGTCTCTCTCTCTCTCTCTCTCTCTCTGGCTACCTTAAATAAGGGCTTCAGAAGAAAACAAATGCTTTAATTAAATTGTGGATGTTGATTTTTGCTTCACAATCTACCTTAAGTAAAAGCATGTTTAAAGACGAAGGAAAGAAATTCCTTTTCATCCATGAGCTACATTCAGATAGAAGATGAATAGTTAATGACGTAAAATCTTCATTTACTTCTTCACAAATTGAATTGTATATGCTTCAAGTAAAGCAGGATAGAGAATCTGAGACAACTTCAGATAATCTTTATATTTTTCCCTCTTGGTAAAATCCCCATTAGGATAGGATGGATCAGGAGAACTAGGGTTCAAAGGTTTGGGGAGTCAAGCAGTATTGAATTCCTACGCTGTCAAAGATTGTTCCATAGGATAGTAAATTTTTGACTAAAAGTCAATCCATTCTCAGATTCATCCTTTGACTTTTCCAGGTTCTTTTACCAACTGCAGATCATATCTGTGATGCTGAGACTAAGATTTGTGAGGACCTGTTTCTCTGAAATCTTTCATACATCTTTTTCATCAAGGGCCATAAATGTCACCATTCTGTATGTCTCAGTTTTATGATTTTGAGGCAATCCCGGAATCACTGGCCTAGAGATAAGGACTCATCAAGATCATCACCATCATTAATCCTTCCCATCCACAGCCGGGGTTGTCCCAGATTGGATTATCAGGAAAGTGGTCACGAGTTGGGGCACAAGACGTTTATTTGGGGCCGGGTGCGGTGGCTCACGCCTGCAATCCTGGCACTCTGGGAGGCTGAGGCGGGAGGATCACTCAAGGTCAGGAGTTCAAAACCAGCCTGAGCAAGAGTGAGACCCCATCTCTACTAATAATAGAAAGAAATTAATTGGCCAACTAAAAATATATAGAAAAAACTAGGCAGGCATGGTGGCACACGCCTGTAGTCCCAGCTACTCGGGAGGCTGAGGCAGGAGGATCGCTTGAGCCCAGTAGTTTGAGGTTGCTCTGAGCTAGGCTGATGCCACGGCACTCTAGCCCAGGCAACGAAGTGAGACTCTGTCTCAAAAACAAACAAAAAACAGAGATGTTTATTTGGGATTAACACTGTGGAGAAAAGGGGAGGAAGCTGAACTGAGTGTAGGAGGAAGCTCAACTGCAGTGGAATGGCCACAAAGCTTGGCCAACTGCAGGGAAGCTCTAGACTGAGCGTGGCTGTCAAGATGTCCCACATCAAATTGCAATGTCCAGGCTTTGTTCTCCTTCTCTGGTCGGTCATTCTATGTGGGCGACCCCAGGAAGGGCACGATCTTGAGGAAGGGGATTCTCTGCAGTGGAGGCAGACTTTGAAGTAGCTGATAGTTAGAGCTTCTTTGAAGATCACGCTCAGCACAAGCTGAGCAACAAGCCTTTCTCTGAAGGGCATCTGGGAGTCATGCTTTATGTTTATCAAAAGAGCTTTTCAAGTTTCCTCCTAAAACCGGTCCCCAGTAATGTCCACACAAAAACCTGTACATGAATATTTAAAGCAGCATTATGAATAATAGCCACAAAGTGGGAACAACCCAAATGTCCATTAACTGATGACTGAATGGATAAAATGTAGTGTCTCCATAGGATGGAATAATATTTGGCAATAAAAAGAAATGAAATATTGATCAATGCTACAGCATGAAAGCATGATGCTAAGTGAGAGAAGCCAGTCACAAAAGACCGCATACTGTATGATTCCAATCATATAAACAGAAAATCTGTAGAGACAGAAAATAGATCAGTGGTGGCCTAGGATGGGGGGGATGGGGTTGGACTGGAAAGTCACTGCTAATAAATATGTTTCTTGTGAGAGGATAACAATATTCTAAACTTAAGTAACAGTGATGCACAACTCTGTAAATATACTTAAACCATTGAAGTGTATGCTTTAAATGGGTGAATTTTATAGTACATGAAGTAGATTTCAATAAAGATTTTCTTCTAGAAGTCACCACTAAAGTAAGATAGGCAAATATGCTTCTTGCTTTCCTCGGAATATGTTCCGCTAATGATCATACTGTCATTGTCAACATCATGATCATCATTAATATTTATTAGGCACTTGTACCAGGCACTGTTTTAAAGTGCTTTTGATCCATTATCTCATTCTATAGCAACCAACTATTAATACTCCCATTCCATACAAGAGAAAATTGAGGTAGAAAGAACTAATTCATTTGCCTAAGACTACAGAGTTAGTGATGTCAAAACTATAGTTTGATCTCTCCTTCTGACTCCAAACTTGCTCAATGACCTTATTATCTGTGTTTTAGAAATAGATCAAAACACATGTGTTGATTTGATGGCACTGTCCTAAAATTAACCTCATATAATAATATAATGATATGATGATTTTATGTTTTAGGTGCCCTGTCCTCTGTGAAGTTTCAGAAGAGCGTAAATTATATCTTCTAGTTATTCCTTTGGCTTTTGTTTGGATCGTTAAGTTTTATTTTTAAAATATTTTTATTCTTTATATTTTTATTTCTAAATATTAAAGAGGTACATGTGTTTTTGTTATATGGATACACCGGATAATGCTGAAGTAGGGGCTGTCAGTGTGCCCATCCCCAGGACAGTGTTCACTCTACCTGATGGGTAGGTTTTTATTCCTCATATCCCCCCATTTTCCCCCCTTTTTAGTTTCCAGGGTCCTTTACATCATTGTGTGCCCATGTGTACATACCATGTAGCTCCCACTTATTAGTGAGAACATGTGGTATTTGTTTTCCCATTCCTGAAATACTTAGGATAATGGTTTCCAGTTCCATCCAAGTAGCTGCAAAAGACATTATTTCATTCCTTCCTATGGCTGGGTAGTACTCCATGGTATATATATGTATGTGTGTGTGTGTGTGTATATATATATATATATATATATATACACACACACATATATACCGCAATTTCTTTATCTATTCATGAACTGATGGAAACTTGGGTTGATTCCTCCTGCTGAGGCAGGAGGATCACTTGAGCTCAGGAGTTGGAGACCAGCTTGAGCAAGAGCGAGACCCCATCTCTACTAAAAATAGAAAAAATTAGCTGGGCAAGGTGGCACGTGCCTATAGTCCCAGCTACTCTGGAAGCTGAGGCAGGCGGATCACTTGAGCCCAGGAGTTTGAGGTTGCTGTGAACTAAGCTGATGGGACAGCACTCTAGCCTGGGCAACAGAGCGAGACTCTGTCTCAAAAAAAAAAAAAAAAAAAAAACATTTTGGATGAAGGAATTGTATCTAAAACATACACATGACCCTTAAAAGTCAATAATAAGAAAACAAACAATACAAAAAGTAGACAAAAAAATCTGAACAGAGACCTAACCAGAGAGTATATACAAATGGCAAATAAGAATATAAAAACATGGGCAACATCATATGTAATTAGGAAATTGTAAATTAAAGTGTCAATGTTATAGCACTGAAAGCTTATTAGATTAGCTAAAATTAATAATAATAATAATACCAACTGCTGATGAGGATGTGGAGCAATAGAAACTCTCTGCTGGTGGGAAGGCAAAATGGTGCAGCTCCCTTGGAAGACAGTCAGTTTTTACAAAGCTAACAACAGTTTCACCCTACAATCCACAGCAATCGTGCTCCTATGTAGTTACACAAATGAGATGAAAATATATGTTCACACAGAAACCTGTATGCAAATGTTTACAGCAGCTTTATTCATACTCATCCCAAAATGGAAGCAGTCAAGACATCCTTCAAAAGGTGGGTGGGAAAGCAGGCTGTGGTACATCCATACAATGGATGCTTCCAGTGATAAAGGGGGAAAAAAGAGCTATTAACACACAAAAGAAAACCCTCAATAAATATTACATGCACATTGCTAAATGAAAGAAGCCAGTCTGGAAAGGTATAAACTCTACAATTCCAATCATGTCACGTTCTGGAAGAGATAAAGTTCTAGCAATGGTAACAAAAAGGAAAATGGCTTCCAGGGGCTTGCGGGTGGAGAACATGTTGAGTACAGAAGAAAGTGCAAGGGCTTTCTTTTTTAAAAATTGTGAAACAAGCCCGTATGATACTACCATGGCGGGTACATGACGTTATAAATTTGCCAATACCCATAGAATTTTACAGGACAAAGAATGAATCTAAAGAATGTAAAATTTTAAAATATTATGCAAGAGGTCAGAGGGCCCCAGGATGGAGTGCAGAATGTGACGATATGACCTGTATGGAACAACCTTGCTGAAAGAGGTCGGGGAGTAATTCATGCCCATTAAGACCTACTTTCTTCTAAAACAGAGTCAAGTTCATCTTCTAGGTGTGGGGTGAGTGAGGAAGAGAAAGTGAGCTTAAGAAGCGAGGAAGAGATTTTGTGCTAGAATAGAAATTACAAAGTTACTAAACAGGGTCTGTTTCCTGGCATTAAAGGTATTTTTCCAGAAGAAAATTAATTTTTAATTAATTGTTAAACTCTCAGTTTAACATATATC